>VXBL01003091.1:68900-80503 GCA_013400195.1 Aramus guarauna
TGGGAGAGACCCATGCTGGAGCGGTTCATGAAGAACTGCAGCCCGTGAGAAGGACTCACATTGGAGAAGTTCGCGGAGGACTGTCTCCCATGAGAGGGATCCCATGCTGGAGGAGGGGAAGAACATGAGGAGTCCTCCCCCTGAGGAAGAAGGAGCAGCAGAGACAACATCTGATGAACTGACCACAACCCCCATTCCCTATCCCCCTGTGCTGCTGAGCGGGGAGCAGGTAGAAACCAGGAGTGAATTTAAGCCAGGGAAGAAGGGAGAGAGGGGGGAGGTGTTTTAAGATTTAGAATCATAGAATATCCTGAGTTGGAAGGGACCCATAAGGATCATCGAGTCCAACTCCTGGCTCCACACATTTAGTTCTATTTCTCATTGCTCTACTCTGTTTTGCTTGATAACAAATTAGATGAATTTTGCTCTAAGTTTGGTCTGTTTTGCCCATGACAATAATTGGCAAGTTATCTCTCCCTGTCCTTATCTCGACCCACGATGGAGCCACTTTGGTGGGCACCTGGCCTCCAGCCGAGGTTAAACTACCTCAACAGCCTTGCTGTTGGCAATGATACTATATGCATCAAACATGCAAGGAAAAGATAGCCTTCAAGTCTGGAATACACTACAGATTTCTCCCTTGCTAGTGCTACAGCTTCCCAGAAATGTACACACTATTTTTGAAAATATTACTTCCGGAACGGAGTAACTCAACATTACATTCCATTCAGACAGAAAAGGTGTGAACCTTTTTCTACTTCTTTCCCTGTGTCTTCTAGAAAATAAAATAAATGCTGGAATAGGATTTCAAAATCAACTCACAGACTGCTTGGACAGTTCAGCTACATGTACCATAAATTGATTTAACACAGACAACTCTTTCATATTATTTTTACTTTTATTTTTTTCTTGAAAGAATAAAAGTAATTGCATTTTTAAAAACATAAAGTTGTCCTAATTATTTTAGCGTACAAATAAAAGTTACCGCTCAGAATAAAGGTTGTTCTGTAAACTTTTAATAAGTTATAAGAAAGAAAAAATTATATAAACTTTTAATAAGCTATTCTTATATGAACTCTTATTTGTATAATAGAAGCATTCTCACCTTGTTTGTCCACATTCACATGTTTTTGTCACAAAGGCAGGGCACGAAGGGCAAGGTCCTGGATGGCACAGGCTTAGAAGTAAGTCAAAAAAAGCAAAGAAAGTTGTAAAGTTAACTTTAGCTTTACTAAACTCCCGGAGACGTAATCCACCATGACCTGATCTGCAGTACAGATAATCAGAACATTATACAAGCCATCTACACTCCTGCAGGCTATGAAAGCACTATTAACACCAGAAAAAAAGATTATGACAGTTGCATCGGTCTCAAATATCACAGATGTTGAAGGAAAACTTCAGTATTCCTGCTGCTGTCAAATCAACAGTAACAGTGCTACTAACACATTTCATATTTTGCTTTTTACCAGCAGACACGCATCAATTCAACTGTTTTCATCACTGATAACATTCAAAACAAACATCACATTTGCAAACCATTAATACATTTCTTTCTCCAGTGATCTTAAATAGATTGAGACAAAAACTTCACTATGAATTTCTTCTTTTGAGTTGATAGCTTTATCTTTGAACTCAGCATTTCTAATGCCACCAGTGAGTTGTTTCACCTTCCTGTAAGGTAATGCATAGGAGATGGAGCAAGTTTGCCTGTTTTCTTTCTTACCATCAAGTGCTATTTCCTGTGAGTGTCATCAATGCCAGTCCTTGATTATCAGATCTCACCTCCTCTTTCAAGAAACACTAGATGGTCCTTATTTGCATTTAAGACCTCTGCTGGGCACAGGCAAGCCCAGGTTTGTGAAATTATTCTGAACTAACTTGTCTGCACTATTCCTCAGCCAGCTGCCAGTTCTCTTCCTTTGCAAATACAGCAACTCTCATGTGGAGCAATTATTATTGGTCAGGATTGAGTAGCCCAGATGTCCTAGCCAAAGGAAAAAAAAAAACAAACAAACACCCCACAAACCAAAAAACACACCACAAAAAACCCAAAACACCAAAGCAAACAAAAAAACAACAAAAAACCCACCGCCAGGAAAAAACATAAACACAGACTACCCAGTTACATGGTAATTACTAAATTCCCCAAGTACAGCTGCTACACAAGTACTAATTAGTACACCAGTTACTATAGTTATACGCAGTAGAATTGAGCCATGTCAGCAGTTTGCCAGGAGTGGTCTGGCTCCCTTCTCCCTCTACCACTCCTCCCAGTTGACAACAAGGTCTCATCTCTCACCCACCTTACGCCAGCTCTAACAGTAAAACCAGGCCATTACACAATAAAGCAATTCAACACAAAAAAACACTACGAAAAAGAAAACCAAAAAATATACCACCAAAGAAATCATAACCCACCCTCCTTCATAAGTTAGCTCTATGGCATAATAAAAGAGTTAAACAAGCACCAGAGCAGGCCCAAGGAAAGGGAGAAAAGAGCAGAACTGGATGGAGCAGGGAAAAGACAATACAGAGGAAAACAGGAAGAAAGTAAAACCATTAAATAACTTAAAACTGTATTGTGGAACTTCAGACAATGAGAATTAAGTTACGCATTCTGCAACAGAAAACCTCTTGTAAAAGGACAGCACTATGTATTTCTATATATTTCACTGCCTTGACTTCTATTCTCACAGACCCATTTAGGATTTTAAAGGCCAATTTATAAACTTAAGAATCAGATTAGAAGTAGATATAAACTCAAAATAGGTCATAACTTGGAAAAGGGAGAAGATATCATCCTCAGGTATCTTGTCATGTTAAGTTTTCTACCTGATATATTATTTTCCTCAACACTGTCATATTCAAGCAATGTTAACATTGCTTCCATGAGCCTAGTCTTCGCACACTTTGATGATACTATGCCACACAACAGCAATTTATACTGATCACAGATGGGTTTTTTTAATTCTTAAATACCTGTAATAGTAGACTGCACTCTTATAGCAAGATTCCTTCTCTTAAAAAAGTATCATGCAATTAATTTCCAGACATCTCCAAGTTTCAGTACCATGTTTCTGAGACATTAAGTAAGCTTGTGTCATTTTGTTAATATAAATAGAAAAATTCTAGTAATGCAAAAAGTAACCCTTTGAAACCAAACTTCTGACTTTTTTTTTAAAGCATTCTTTATGCATCCCTCCAGATACACACACTTGCACACTACTTATTTAGCAAAAGTCTCTGATATAATTTGGTTTATGCAGAAGCTAAAGTATGTCTACAGTTTCAGGATTTACTTGATCAATACAACAACAGTTAAGATTGAAATTAAAATTTCATTCAGCACACAGGCACACACAGGAAGTGCAGAAAATTCTCCTTAGACAATAAAGACACATGACATGTTAAGAGTTTTAGTCTGTTTTATTGGACTAAGCAGAAAGTTAAATTACTTCAAAACATTACAAACTAAACTCAGAAAGACAGGCTGAAGATTTCAGTACTAACTTCTGTTCAGTGACTGCAGAGTCTTATTTTTATTCAAACACCATTATCGCTCATTAGCATGAAGGATTTATTTCGCAATTTACTGCTGCTACTCTAGAGAACTGGCATACAAGAAAGGTTGTGATGATAGACACATCTAGACATAGCAAAAATTAAACTTCCATTTGCCTGACAGTGAACATACTAGATACTGTAAGATGGCCCAAAGGGGCTTCCACTAACTGCTGTGGAAAATATTACAGCACCAAAGATCTATGAAGGAAGACCAGACACCAAAATTCAAACTAGTAGAGAGAAAATTTCATTTACCGCCTTTGTAAGACTTTTTTCAAAGGCTCTCAAGGCCTTGCACAGTTCCAGTTGGCAGGGAGAACGTCAGTCTTAAAAGGAGTTTAAGTTTGTAATGAAGTTTACTATCAGAAACATTTTCTTGAAAGTTAAGCTAGATATTTCTTTGATGTAGAACCTAACAGAGCAAAATTAATTTCAATATATTTAAACTAAAAGCGTGAAGAGAACTTACTTTGTGAAGTGCTACGCATGCCACAGCTCACACCAGAAAAAGGCTTGCAAAGCATTCCCCTTTCAAACAGCTGCTTGCCTGTTCCTCAGCTCTGCCAGAGAGCTGTTTATATAAATGGTTACTAACCCATTTCAATAAGTCTTAACAAATATTAGAGATTTAATATTAAAACAGTGTAAATTAGTATCACTCATTTTCACCAAAATGGGCTAGACAGTGCCACATTTAACACAAGCATCTAACTAAATTCTACACCATAGAAATGAGATTAAACACAATGACAACCACATTAAAAAAAAAAGTCAGATTGAAGAAATACAGTTAGGAATTGGCCAACTACTAAAAAAATCCATATGCTAGGTTGGGGGGCGGGGGGAGAAGCGCGAAGCAACCCTTCAAAACCCCAAATATAAATGAGCTACTGAACCACCAAAATACCACTTCAGTAGAAAATCACTTGTTCTGGCGGTATAAAGGGGTCAACAGTAGGCTGAAGAATTGCTGTATCTCCGTAAGGTTATTTTTTAAATTTGAACACCAATATCAGATATTCTTTACAAGTGTAATAGAGATGCCAAATAATTTGAAAGCCATAAGCACCAGGGTCACAAAACCGAAGGAAACATAGCTCTGATTCAAAGTGAAAATGTGTACGACACATATGTCTCATTACATCATTTTAGACAGTGCTTAGAGACAAAGACCTCAAAAATGACAGTCTAATACTGCAAAGTAAAAAACTATGATCAATTATACCCCTCCCCACACAACACACTTCTTGACTAAACTTGGCTGTCATCCCAATTTCTCTTAACCAGGGTATGAGCTTTAATATCCTTTCCAAAAGTATGTATGTGATGCTGAGAGGTCTAGACATTCTTATTACCCATACAAGGATCTGTTCTCTTTTGAATCTTATAATTATTTGCATCAATTTCTTGCACGCACATGCCCTGCCTAGCAGAATGCATTTGATGCATTCCAAATTTGCCACCTTCTGATTTAATTGAAGGTCTCATTTCCACAGTGGGGGGAAAATCCCCATATTTCAATATTTTTTTGATAAAACTAATCACTTTACAAAGTATTACAGTAGAAGGATCCAAATCTTTTCCCATGACTTTTAATCCCATTCTCTCTCCTCAACCACAAGAGCCTAATGCTTACTCAGTTTTAAAGAGAAAACAGATTCTCAAGCAACTTAATCCACTCTGATCCACTTCAACTTACTACTACACATTACATTAAGAATAATGTAACCTCCTAAGCAGCACGTGGAATAGCACAACTGGCACCACCAGAAGATTACATCACCAGTCACATTGCTCTCAGAGCTGCTCATTCCGTGAGGGACAACCATTCACACAAGCCTTGCATACAGCATAACAGTGCATACAGAAGGCAGACACAGCAGGAGGGAGGCTGAAGTTTAGACTACCAACAAATATTACAACGGTTGCTTACACTACCTCCTGTACTCCGCACATTTCATCTGCATGGCAGAGGGAGCAAATACAAGCGTCCTAATGCAAAGCAATGAAAACAATGCTTCTCTGATGTGACATATGGGAAGAAAAGGGGATGATATTTGTTTAATCCTGGTAGTGTCATGTTGGATAGCTGCAGTGTAGATACATGATGTGTGGTTTCTGAAAACTCAGACAATATTGTAATTCAGATTCTGTTGCTAGGGACTGCATAAATAATTGTGATATAAAGAGCAGGGGATAGCTATAAGCATCTAAATCTCCCATACTTTCATTGTTGATGCAATAGCCACAAAGATAGGTAAGAAACTAAGCAAGAATCCCATGACTCAAAAAGTAGGTTCCCCAATGAAGAGCGTGCATAACAGGATTCATTCAGATTACCTCTGTCAGAGGCTCACGGACTGCAGATATAGAGGTCTGCTCAAGTGGAAGACAATAGAGGGACCTGGACTTTAAATGAGGGTCTCAAGTACTTCAACTACAAAGGGTTTCACAGAATAGATGGGATTAAATACTGAAGAAAGGGCAACATCAAAAATGCCACACCAAGACTCAGACACCACACTAGACTCGGTCCATTGCCCATAACACTGGACACATCCCTACTATTAAAGTCACACAGACTTGAGATGAGCATGAATAATTTATTCCAGAAAATTCATCATCCCACCACACTGTGAGGTAGAAGGTCTTGACAGTAACATGAAATGTTTGACCCAGAAGGGGTAGGGTGAAAGAAAAACAAAAAAGCTTTTAGGATCTTTATGAGCAGAATGGCATTTCTGGTTCAAACCTTATCACCTTATGGGAACCTGCAGGAGCAGATCTACAATCCAAAGAAACAGGTGCTTGCAAGAAAGAGTTCTGAAATCATCTGAACTCGAGCATGAACAAGGAAACAGACTACTGGTTTGAGAGCAACAAATACTCTTTGAGTACTCTCAAGGAAAAACTCTGCCCAGATACAGATCATGATTCGGACTTCTAGATCAGCTAAGGTTGCCCAGTGAGAAGCTGGTAAGACAGACTGCCCAAGATGCATTCAGATGATAAAGCTCCACATCTCTAACTCTACCACCTCCTGACACACCAAGAGGGAACCAGGTTTCTACTTGCTTTTTGATACAGCAGATGGAGGCAGAGTGTGTAATATATAAATAAATACTTAAGATTCCCACATGGGAGGAAGAAGCATCCAAGATATGTACTGAGGGATGTCTAAAACTAGGTAACACTGACACTGAAAGTGCATTCCTCTCCAGATCATTATCAGAAGTCAGAGTGCCAAAACCACCTGTTATCTTGATCTGCATCCTTGCTGTTTCCTTACCTCCATGATCACAGCATGGTTTCACTCACGTGCAACAAGCCAAATGATAACACTTTTAAATTTGCTACAACTTAAACCGGTAACAAATTAGGACTTCAGAAGGTCCCAATTTTGACAGCTGTTGATGCAGGTAAGACTACCAAGGACTACAAATTTGTAACTTGCAATAGTCACAATATTGCCACAGCCGTTCAGAAGACTTCCCAGAACACAATGCCAGAGACTGAGACTGAGTGTAGACTGGGACAAGGAAGAAGAAAAAAACAGCTGTTTCTTCCTATAAGAAAGTTTGTCAGGTAGCAAATTGCAGTTTGAGAACTGCCCAAGTAGTTAAGGAGTCTACTTATTTCTGACTGGGCAAAAAAAAGTCCTCCATGAACATGTCCCTCCTGAGATGGAGGCCAGCAGATGGTCTCCAAGAGAATCAGTGTTCTGCTGAGTCATGATCATATCAGCTACATCAAGTGTAGTCTGAAAGCTGATCTGTGTTTCAGTTTTATCCTGCAAACCACAGTGAAGAGGATCTAGTATGATGCTGAATTAAGAAAACAGCTATAGCGCTGAAACAACAGTCCAAAAAGAATTCTAATATATTTTCATGTGTAGGAAGTATTAAAGAGTAAAGAAATATTCTTTCATTCAATAAGATGTTGAAATAGGTTTGAAACAGAATGCCTTAAATAAAAACTTCAGAGTAAAGTTCTAGTGAAATTCTGAGTTTTAGCAAATGTCAGAAAAAGTGTAAGATGACAGTAGACTTGTTAAAATGATTGATGTTTTTGATTGCATATCAAGAGCAGAAACAATTGCTTCCGACTAGTAAAAACTTCTCAAAACAGAAATATGAACAGGCATTATGGACCAACTTCCTTACATGGAAAATTAAGCTAGATATATTAAGAACAATATATAATTTATTTTTCTGACTAACAAGCATATTTATACTTTGAAAAAGTTTGCCTAATACTGTTAACCTTATCAGTATATTACCACACTGCTAAAAAGATCTAAAGGAAAACATCCAAAACTGAAAATAGAATTGCTCTTCTTTGCCTCTCTTCATTGAATTATACTAATAAATGTTAGCAAAAACAATCAGAGTTATGTATACAGATTCAGATCTCCATGAGGAAGAAAAAGAAACAAAGGATAGAAGCAAGTGGTCCTTCAGCTTAACCAAGTACCACTGCTCTTAGATTACGATATGCAAACACTATTACAGGAAAAGCAGCACCTAAAACATCTGGTGGACCAATGGATACACACTTAAAATTACTTCTATTCACTATTACTCAGCTACTTCAATGATAGTTCTTGAAACCAAGCCAGGCAGCTGGTTCAGTTCCTAAAATACGATGAAAATGTTGCTACAACTATTGTTGCTGACCTCCTGTTCATTCTCTCATATGAACTCACTTCAGTCATACAAACACAAATTGCCTCCATTTCTTCCAGGCTTCAGTTGAGCTATAAACCAAATATATCTCTAAGCATATCCTGTAGTCAAAAAAATATCCAAATACTGTCTTCAGAAATGTTGTCAAGATCATTTAAATATTCATATGATAAACATTTACTTACATGTTACAAAGATGTGGACAGTCCAAACACTGTCTCTTCTTTCCACAAAGTTCCCCACAGCTATGTGGGATTTCATTTCTATTCCATTCAGGATTGTGCACTTTACCTAAACCACGTTAAAGACAAAAACATATTTATTGCCTTGAATACACAATGTTAAATTTTGGAAAAATATCACACTGAAAAGAAAAAGCTGTATTTTCAATACTGGCAGTAGTCTTCTTTGAAAAACAAAATGGTACAAGGTGTTTTATGTTTTTCCTAGCTTTCAGTGCTGATACACATTCAACTTCTTTAAAAGTAAGTGCCACCGGAATATCAGGCTCCAGAAGATTCTTTCCTTCTATGCTCTCAGCAGGTACTTAGGTAACTGGTATTTTACATCAAATTAAACTGATAAAATGCAAGAAATCTAAAAGCCTCATTTAGTTGTCAGTTTGCATAGTAGGTAAGAAAATTAAAGGGTGCAACTTCCTTGCTGCCTCAATGCAGGAAAAAAACCCCCACCAAACCACAAAAAACCAAACCCACAAAACCCCTCACCACAACATTCACACACCATTCCCAGAAAATAAGATCTAGGTGGGGATCCCCATTCCTGATGAGGAATAGGGACACAATGAAATGACTGGGCCAATTATAAAAGTCATTTCTCTAAAAATAAGCAGACTCTACATAAATCTAAACATTAAAAGTTGACATTTCAATGAATGCAGCAGAAAGTCTTGAACTATAAGTGATAAATCCAGTATGTTAGCTTCAAGTATTCTGTATTTCCGATAAGCACTGAAATAATATTTTCATTAATCTGACATACAGTTAGCAAATCTCAGAGCTCTAAGTGCATGAGATGATCATCAGAGTTAAAGTTAACTGCCATGGTTAACACATGCAAACCTAATTTGTCTCTTTGCAAGAAGGAATTAAATTAACTAGGAAGCAACTGAGCCAATGTTACAAATTTGAGTTGCAACAATCAAAACCATCAAGAAAATGTATTTTTGGTGACCAGAGTTCTACAATTTTAATTCTTTTAGTTCTTTTTTGTATATTTTACAAGTAGCAAGTTAGAAAAATGTGAATAAACATCACAGATGACATTTATTCACCTTTTAAACAAACTAGTTGAATATGCAGGAAAATCCTGAAAATTAGAAGATTTAGAAGAAAAATAAGCTAGAAATTTCCTCATGGAATGATGGGGAAAAAATAATACAACAAACCCACACTTAACCATAGTCACCAGTAATATTTTAGTATTTTACATCAAATATAAGATAGCTTGGCATAAGCAACGGGTGATATCCAAATGCCCTATCATTAATGTAAAGTTATCTATAGAAGATTTAAGTCCTATGTTCCAACATGGCACTCTGCTAATATTAACCCTGTGGACAACTTGAGGTTCCTACTGTAGATTTCCCAAAACCACGAAACAGTCTTTAAGCCTTGGCAGAATTTCTTTGCTATTTGATGGATGACCTGTCTTAAAAGTGTAATTTTCATTTGGAATCAAAACATTCATTCTAACTGAATTATCGCTATTGACATACAATAACACTGTCTTACCTGCATTGTACTGTTCTTTACTGACTCACTGACATATTTAAATAAAGAGAACTTTACATCAAATTGTTACCCATTACAGCATGTCTAGTTTCTTTACTGACTCCTAGCTCCTGTCTCAATTTGACAATATTCTGCTTTGTAGAAAGCAAGGTGAAACTTTCCAGCAACTCTGACTTAAGGAAGGGAAAGCTACATGAAAGCAACACAAATTTCAAAAGTGTAAATCCAAAACAAAATTTATTTGCACGTATGCAATTAAATAACATAATTAATTCCTTCCTTTTTGTCATATACTTATGGCTTAGTGAATGTTGTACTCACTTCATTTACCTCTTATTAAGCATGTATTTACATAAATGTCTGAAAAGTCTGAATATTATTTCCTATTTAACCTGTATGTGTCCCTGATCAACATAAATGACAAAAATGCTAAATCAATGTAAAGGTTTGGACAGTTGTATGCTTGAATTTTGTATTATTTTGGTGTATCTTGCCAGAAAGAAAGACATAACACATGCAGGTTATTTCAGTCCTTCTACAGAAGGAAAGCTTGTAGGATAGCAGCCCAATTTTATCATTACTCTATAAAAATCACTATTTTTACGTAGTGATATAAAAATATTTTCACCTATGATTTAGCAATTTAATTTTTTAAATGTTTTAAGCAACATGTGTGATTCTCTGTGCAGCCACCTTCCAGTGTCAATGAAGTTTTAAACAAGGTTAAGTTTCAGGGATGTAGGCAAACAAGCAACAGTATCAGGATTCACATTTTAAAAAAAAAAAAAAAAATCAAAATGACAAAATTGCTTTTTTTTGCAAAAGCAAGCAAGCAACTCACCACAGAAACAAGTATAAGTTTTAGGAACTTGTGTAGAAGCATTCTGACAAGCTGGACATCTCCAACCACTATTACCATCTGTAGATAAAAAAATTAAAGATAAAAGTGACTATAAAGTAAATAAAAGAGCTAATTTACAAACCTAAAATAAGCACTCTCACCTTATTTCTTACCACAGCTGCAACCAAAGTTTTTCCATTCACTCAGAAGTGGTGAGAAAGCACATTTTACATAAAATGTAAAAATACATTTTATACAGTATCAAGATAAACACTGCAGTGGTACTTCATTTGACCAGGATCCAACTTTAATATAGAGGCAAGAACTAAGTTTAAAATTGCACTACTTCTATGATCATGTACCCTGTTGTAAGATATTCTGCTAGAATATAGACAGTCTTCACCATATCTAAAGATGTGAGAAAAGTGTTAGTGTGTGGGAAATTAGTGAGAAAAATATGATTACCTAAAGTCTTAAGCACCACCTGTATTTTCCATTTTGTTATCCTCTCATGTTATGAGTTTACATGTTTTGTAGATTTTGTTTCTTAATCATTGATTATCCTTTGCTCCTCGAAGACATACATTCATGTGGGTCTACCCACAAGGAACATGCACAGTTGCTTTCCTCCAAAAATACAATGACAATAGGATGATCCTGACATCTACATTTGTAAGGAGCAGTCCCATAGGAGGGAAGTAGGCAGAATTCCAACCAAAGACACCAAAAGAACAGTTGTCTAAAAAAAAAAAAAAA
>VXBL01003091.1:84633-156220 GCA_013400195.1 Aramus guarauna
ACACCACACAGCTTGGTGTCGTTAGTTGGCAAGCTTGCTGAGGGTGCACTTGATCCTGCTGTCCATGTGACTCACAAAGATGTTAAACAGTGCCGGTCTCAGTACCGACCCCTGAGGAACGCTGCTCATCACTCATCTCGACTCAGACGCTGAGCCGTTGACCACTACTCTTTGAGTGCAACCATCCAACCAATTCCTTATCCACCGAGTGGTCCATCCATCGAATCCATGTCTCTCCAATTTAGAGACAAGGATGTCATGCAGGACAGCATGAAATGCTTTGCATAAGTCCAGGTAGATGACGTCTGTCACTCTTCCCTTACCTGCCAACACTGTAACCCCATCATAGAAGGCCACCACATTTGTCAGGCACAATTTGCCCTTAGTGAAGTTGTGTTGGTTCTTCATTCTCCCAGTCGCTGTCTTTGCGTTCTGTGACCTGGGCAGTGTGGCTCAAGCACTTGCCAGTGAAGACTGAGGCAAAGAAGTCATTGAGTACCTCAGCCTCTCCATATCCTGGGTAACTAGGTTGCCTGTTTCATTCCAGAGAGGACCCACATTTTCCCTCGTCTTCCTTTTATCACTGACATACCTATAGAAACTTTTCTTGCTGTCCTTAACATCCCTGGTCTGATGTAATTCTATCAGGGCTTCAGCTTTCCTAACCTGATTCCTGGCTGCTCAGATAGTTTTCTCTGTATTCCTCCCAGGCCACCTTCCCTTGCTTCCACCCTCTGTAGGCTTCTTTTTTTTTGTTTGGCTTTGTCCAGGAGCTCCTTGTTCATCCATGCAGGCCTCCAGGCATTTTTGCCTGACTTCCTCTTTGTTGGGATGCATCGCTCCTAAGCTTGGAAGAGGTGACCCTTGAATACTAGCCAGCTGTCTTAGGTCCCTCTTCCGCCCTCCAGGGGGGGAGACAAGCAAAACCTCCCTTACACAAGCAGATACTCCTTTGATCAAGCAATAAGCTGTTTCAGGGAGATAAATCAGCTCCAAAGAAGGTGGCAGAAAAACAGCAAGGTGATAAAGGTTCTCAGCAGTCACTCTCAGTTCAGCTTAGGCTCTCAGTCTTACCCAAGAATCTGTTCCCTTTTCAAACATTCCAATTCCTTTATGTTTCAGATCTTGTGCTGACATTTGTAACTTCCTTTCTACAGTATGAGGCACAACCAGCTCCACCCACAAGTCTCTCTATGCATCTTCAGAAATCCAAGAACTTTGCAACCAATCCTTTCTGCAAGAGATTTACAGTCTGTAAGAACTTCTCTCAAACATTTGGAAGTAGCTGACAAGACTATATTTCCTTGATCTGCCCAGAGAGAGACAGAAAGACACATAAAGAATGTTAAATGCTAAACAAGCAGGATACAGAAAAAATGAGCCCTTCAAGATTAACATTACAGTCTTCAGAGCAGACGCTCTACATCACACAACTGAACACAGCAGCAAGGCTGCAATTCTGCCTTAACTTACACCAAAGCATTCAAAGGGCAGAAAATAGTGGTGTAAGAGTTTCAAAAAGTGGTATAATACAAAGAATGTGAAACAGTTTAAGCTAATGACAAAAGGCAGGAGCTTTCTGTATTCTCTGAAATTCATTTCAGTGCATGGCATCAGTGATGGATTTCAGGAGTACTTTATCTGAGAACAGAACTAAGAGGTGGTTGAACAAAAGCAGACAACTAACGCTTGGACTGCTTCTTCTGTTTGACTGCTCAGCCAAGCACAGATGAGAGAAGATGAGACATTTCTTGGTGTGTAAAAACACAGTCACAGAGCCTTGCATCTTGATGCACTGATTCCATTGAGTGATCTTACACTTACATATCCAAAAATGGAAATTAGTTTTAGCTAGAATACTAGAAAGAATCAAAACAGTTAGGAGAATTATACAAAGCATCCAAAGAATCCTGCGGGGGAAAAAAAGAATATTTAAAACTTGCTTTGTTTACGGCTTACTGGTTACCTTAGACAATATTTATAAGTAGCTTTCTAACATAAGAAACACATGAACATGCTATTATGTATATTTGAGAGAGAAAGTGTGTGCAAGAGAGAATACCAACCTTCAGCTTGTGAAGCTGGTGATCGTGCCCACTTCTTAATGCAATTCAGGTGGAATACATGGTAACAATTTTGACAGCTCCACACTGGGGCGACTATTCGAACCACCTCACAGCATACCATGCACTCATACTTCTCTGTGGTCAGCTGTTCAATCAATGACCCTGGAAATAAAATATATTACTTGTGCATGAAGCATCAGCTAGTTGAGAAACAAAATCCAAATGAAATTCCAAGATTTCATTTAAGCTATAAACGGAACTTATTTTTCCTGTGTGGCTATAAACAAGGTATTAGCTTACTCCTGGAAGATTCCAGTTTGATACTTGTTATGCATTTCTCTAGTTTCAGAGGAGGAAGACATTCCCATAGAAGTGGCAACAATAATTCCCGTTGATAAATAGCAATCATTCTGATCTTACAAATTAGTTCAGTTTTAACCTTGACAGAAGTTTGAGATTTTACTCATCACTTTATATGGGAAATTTATCTTAGCATAAAGTTTAAACCACAAAGTTTAAAGCTCTTAACTACAGAAGTTTCAGTCAAAATTAAATTTAATTCCCATCCTTGAGTATTCCTGGAAGACCACAAAACAAATATTAACAGTGAAGTACCTGGATTAGGGAAATAAGCCTCTCATAAACCAACTGCTTTAGAAGTGGAATTACTGGGAGAAAATAGTCAAGTACAAGGCCTTTTGAGCCATATGAAAGAACGTAAAAAAATACTTTGAAAATAAAGCAAGATGTCCACACAAAAGACAAAACAGCCTGAAAACATAGATGGGCAACCATAACAAAGGCACCACATAACTTCAGTTCTGCCAGATTAACTCTCCCATCAAGGTAATTGATGCTTATTCCATATGATGTTTTTCATTTAATAACAAGGCTGGGAGAAAGACTAAGGTGTCTTTAATTTTATGATTCAAGTAGAACCCAGGAGCGCGAAAGTTAATGTATTTAAATTAGAAAGGATCAAGGAGGATCTTGATCCTTGAGCTTCTCCTAAGGGAACACAGTTTCTGACTGGAGCTCTCATGTTTCCTGATTATGCTACTACTTTCTCAGGTCTGAAAGAGAGGAAACACTACGAAGCAAAATCTTCAAGAGATTCAATACCACAGTTAAGATAACAGGAACTGGCCTATCCATCTCTATCATTCTGGGTAGCAGGAGATCAGGTTGAGATGCTTTGTAAAAAACAACTAAATGTAATTCTTCACGTTTGTTCAACCGGAAAGGGACCAAAAAAAAAAAAAANACATCTCTCCTCTCTCCTTATTGCCTCTGAAAGAAAACAGGACTTCTGCTGGGCGCTATGAATAACATGAAAATATTTTCTAAGTATACACTTAAGCTTACCTAAAACAGTGAGTAAAAACTACCTAGGTAGTTTGAAGAGATTCTGCTGATTACCATTTAATGTTTTAAGTCCCTAATGGTATGATCTGGCACAAAATTAACTCAGTCAAAACTTGCTGGTCTGTTTTACACTGTCAACAGTACGTTTCTATTATCAACTTCCAAAAATAGTATCCAGAGACTTTCTCTATTTCAAATTACCTTTTCATACTACTCTTGGGGGGGGGGGAAATCAAGTTAGGAGCAGAATACAGTTCCTCTATCCAGCATTTTCCTACTTCTACATAAAACATGAAAAAACTCCCTCTACAAAAATCAGTTTTAGGATTGTACCTCTCAAATCCCATTGCTCAGAATTTTATTCCCCACTCCAGCAACATACATGTTTTAACATGGTGCCTGATCAGGCCATCATTTGCAGTTTGGTAGTAAAATAAAAACAAAACAAAACAAAACAAACAACAACAAAAAAAAGAAATACAACTTTAAACAAAATCTGTTCCTCCCTAGTAAACTTACAGAACATCTCCCCACTCAGAAACCACACATGAACATTTAACTCTACCCTCTGAAACCGATACTGACCTAATGTGAAATTATAAGCCTCTTCATCTAGTCAAATGTGAAGGCAGTTTAAATTGTGAAAGATCGTATCCTTATTAAGGGAGTAAAGGACAGTCTAGAAAGCTTACCTGTATGAGTTTCTTTGTTTTTTGGTACATCACTTTGCTTTTTCCAGTACTGGGTCCAGCTGAAATGAAGTGCAGGTGCCTGATCTCCCTTTAGCAGGAACTTTCTTCCATTACATCTCACAGAATCAGACAACTGATGCCTGATTTCACTGGTGAAGTTTTCATCATTTTTGTGAACAGCAAGTTCTCTCTTCCTCTCATTTTTATCTTTTGGAGTATATGTAAGAGAAGACTTCTTAGCTACTTTTGTATTTTTACTACGGTGAGAATCATGTCTTTTCTGACACTCCTTTTCTACTGAGGGTTTATTCCACACAGGCTTCCGGGAATATCTTTTGTTTAAATAATTGTAGCCTTTCTGCTCATCCCCACTACCAACAGGTGCATCACAGAATGCCTTTCCAACAGATGATTCTGAAGAGTCAGACTGAGTCAAATCCAAAGATAGAACATTTTCAAACTGTTCTATTTTCTGTTTAGAATTTACTCTCTTTTCCCAATCATGTGTTTGCTTTCCCTTCTCTTTGAAACCTTTTCCAGATGCATGTACCAGATGTGTTTTCTTTGGCTTCGCTCCTCTGCTATCTGCATTAGGTACTTCCCTGTCACTCTCCGAGGAGAGAAAGTCATTGTATCCTCTAGAAGGTGCTCTTCTCCCAGGTACCATTGCAGCATCTGAAATTCCTGGACCTGCAGCGGCATCAGCAGTATTTTGCCTTATCTTACCTCTAGTACATGTGCTATCATTTCTTGGTCTGTGCCATCTCTGGCTTTGCAAGTTGCGATTCTTCAAACTTTTATTGGTACCAAAATATTGGTGGAGGTCTTCAGAATTCCCATATTGACTTTCTGGATTACAAAAGCCCTGATGCTTTGTGGAAGAGCTTCCATAATCTGTATCTCTTTCAGAAGATAGACTAGGAAATGGTAAACTTCTATTCTGATTACTGCTACGGTCTTTCCTATCTTTATTTACCCAGTTTATATCTGTAGGTTGTCTTTCTCCTGGAATGGAATCAGCAGCATCAGGACTGAAATTCACTGCACCTAAGAAGTGAAAAAACATACGCATGTAAGACTATTAAATAGTAAACATTTCTTCTCAGCAAAATTACCATACATGCAAAGACCCAGAAGTTCCATTAATCCCAGACTTGGCAGAACAACCGCAAACAAGTTTCTAGGAACTAGAGTTGAATCATACAGTGTTTTGTGGAAGTTAACTTCTCTTGTTATCTTTAAAGAAAGACTATAATGACTCAGAGTTAAGACAAGAATATACCTTAGTAAGGTGAAGAAAGACATTTGAAGCAGTGCTGTATGTATACAAGACATGCAAGTGTGATAACTGGTGTTTAACACGTGCTGAAGTTTTTCCTAGCATGTTTACGTACACACACATAAACCTAAAGAAAAAGGGGTTCTTTAAATACATCTACATCTGAGATTTTAGTATTACACAGAATTTGAATATAAATTAAAATCTATCAGCCAAACAGTAGCAACAGTAAATGCTTGCATGAACTCTGATTACACTGTTCTACATACAGACTTGTTAAACGGTAGAGCTACTACCCAGGGCAGCTTTGCAAAATTATTTTTCTGTTATGAGGCCATCAACGTGAACCATGTCTCTATTTAAGAGGTCTCCTGTAATTTCTATGTCTCTGCACAGAAGAAAGAGGTGCACGTTAGAAATCTTATGTTGTTTGATTTCATATCGCATCATGCCCGCAGGGCTTGCTGCAATAGGAATTATCAAGTGAATATCAGGGACAGCTTAACAAGCTGTGGTAGATTGGTTAAGTCTTACACAGTAGAGTAAAAGAGAAGCACCTTCTAAAATGTCATGCAGGTAGTACCCATTTTACAGGTTAGGTAGGTTACCTCTGATGGTAGGGCAGGTGCAGTTTATTCCTGGTTCAGGACAATGCAAAAAAAGAATCAAGCACTTGGGTTATGAACATAAGAGACTTTCCAAAAGTCTAATGCTATCTGGGTCTCTCAGCTACCCAGTATTTTAACTTTCCAGTAAAGATTGTGGAAATCAACATTTTGAAGGGAAGAACAAACCAGAACACTTCAAAGCTTTATTTTTTAAAAATTAATTTCATTTACTTTCAAATGAAAGACTTTTTTTAAACCTCTAGGAATGGTCATAACTACTATGAGGGATTTGGTGGCCAAAGAAAAAAATGTAACACACAACTTCGTGGAAGTGAAGCTTTAAGCTTACTGAAAGTTAGGAATTTAAAATTACATTTCAGGATGTTCTTAACCACATAGCCTAATTCATACTTCTTTTTAAAGAGACACTCAGTTGAAATTACCTTGGTTTATTGTCTTTGCAAAGACTATATACACAATATTATTATGTATTATTTCTATAGAATATATTAAGAAATATTACTATTATAGTATACGTTATTAATATAGCATAGCCTATTATTATTATATGCTATGCTATATATTATTATTACTGTAGATATAAATGGCAAATACAAACTGTAATATTAATCTGATTTTGAGACAACAAAATCAGAACACCAGACAGAGGTCTTTCAAAACAGCTGGCAACTGAGATAAGAATCAATCTTAAGGGGATGGGAAGTGGAGAGGGAGGTGCTGATCTCTTCCCCTGGGATCCAGTGACAAGACCTGTGGGAACAGCTCAAAGCTGCATCTGTCAGAGGAGGTTCAGACTTGACAAGACGCAGCTTTCTTTATTAAGAGGGTGGTCGATGGCCCATGCCTGTCAGCATCCAAGAGCTGGACAATGTCCATAATACCATGGTTTAACTTTTGGTAAGCCCTGAATTTGTCAGGCAGTTGTAGGTTCCTTCCAGCTGAACTATTCTATTCTATTGTTAGGATGGCAGACCCTAGCAGGTACAAATATTAGGCTTGTACATCTGAAAGAATCTGGACTGCAAGCAGCTTCCCTGGAAACATTCTGTTTTTCTCATCTTAGCACATGTATCCTGTGTAAAGAACTCAAAGTATAAAATTGACCTTTTTACTTTCTACAACTACACTTATTTCCAGTTTTTCCAATGTTTTGCCAGTTTCTTTTCCATCACTAATAAAGAGGACTACAAACATAAATTGTAGTCCTTTTACATTATAATGTAAACAGCAGTCATTCAGTACTTTAGTATCACATATTTTGACAGGATGCAATCTTATAATTACATACAAACCTTATTTGAAACAACCCATTTTATTAGTTGGTTTAAGATTTCTTTTGTATATTCTAAAATTTAAAGTGATGGATAGATATAACAAGGTAAACAAAATGGCTTCTTAATGTTTAATAAAGACATATTTTTCAAAAATCACACAGTTGGCCTCTAAAAAGTATATTCTACTACTACAGATCATTGTTTCTTCAGTTATGAGATGTAGTACGTAGAACGCATGCATGAATTATAAAATGAATTTCAAATGAAGTCAGTAAGTATGTTTTGTAGATCAGTAAAACTATCTTATACTGAGATAAAAACCATGCTGGACCTGGCTTTAAAATGCTGGTTTTCTAAAATACAGTCAAAGTGACTTTTGAGTACAGCCTCTAAGAAGCATAACCAGGACTTGAAATGTAGCTGTGGAAGTGTTATTTTTGAAAGCACTTCCAAATAATCTATTAAGTTTGAAAAAACAGATGGGAAACCAGGGTTCAGATATTTAAAAGCACCTTGAAAATATGAATAATTCATTAGGACTTTTTATATCACCAATGAATAGGATTCCTATTCGTACTGTCAGCTTTTACATTATTAAAAAATTCCAAAGAAGTGGTAAATTCTACTAAAACTAATTTCTGTCTGCCAAGACAACAAACAGCAAAACACATACACAACTGTAATAATCAGTAGCTAACACTGGCTCAAATTTCCTCTGACATGTTTACATGTACATATACAAAAATCCCAAGAAAAAGAAAATGTCCAAAGCTATTTTATAGAAATACAGGCTAGAATCTAAACAAAGAAAATCACAGTACCTTTAGAAACCACCTCTACATTGCAGGTTTTAGGAATACTAAGAGCTTGAATCTGAATTAAAACCAAACATATGAAATTCATATGGTTTCCTGCCTGTTCTGCCATAACATTACACACTACACCACTTCAGCATTAACTGCGGACAGAGCGAAAACACACTGGCAAAAAGTTAGGTGATCTGTGTGAACTATCCTTCAGAAAAATAATTTGATAAGGACACTTAAAAATATGAAGCAAATTAGTAAATACATGTCTCACTTAATAAGTACAAGCTCTGCTTCAAAAACAGACCTTATTTTGGAGACCAGTACAGCCAAACTTAGTATCTTACGTACTTTTTTTATGAAGACATCAATAATGACATTTGAAGGTGGCACTTAAAGACATCATGCCTAAGTGAAACAGCACAGTTTCAGCAAGCTAAATTCAATTAGATTTTGAAGAGCCATTAAATAATGTACTTTAATTAGGTAGAGACTGCGTGAAGTTGATAATTAAGAATAAATATAAAAACAGAAAAAAATATAATGGGTACAAGAGTCCGCAGGGTAGCCCCTCAGGTGTCAGAAGTAGTAGTACTTTACTCTTAAATGAATTCAGCTCTATCTCTGTGAAAGGATAAACTCTGATTTTCCTTCTGAAGCTTCAGATCAATAAAAAACTGGAACTAAATAAACAACACTGATTAGTACCAGTCTTTCTGACCAGACAAGCACTTATTTTTTAATTGACAACTTCTTACTGAGATACCCATAAATTCAACCAAAAATTGTGTCACCTTGTGTGCAAGTTTTGGGCTCCACAATACCAGAAGGATATAAAAATATTAGAATGTGTCCAAAGGAGGGCAACAAAGGTAGTGAAAGGACTAGAGGACATGATTTACAAGGAGCAGCTGAGGATACTAGCTTTGTTCAGCTTGGAGAAGAAGAGACTGAGGGATCACCCCATTGCTGTCTACAGCTTCCTCATGACGGGTAGTGGAGAGGGAAGTGTTGATCTCTTCTCCTTGGTGGCCAGTGATAGGAAGTGAGAGAATGGCTTAAAATTCTGTCAAGGGAAGTTTAGATTGGGTAGTATCAGGAAAAAGTTCTTCAAATGAGCACTGCAAAAAGCTTCTCAGGGAAGTGCTCGTGGCCCCAAGCCTTTCAGTGTTTGAAGTGTTTGAAGAAGTGTTTGGATAATGCTCTTAGCTATCTGGTTTAACTTTTAGGTTGCCCTGAGTGGAGTTGGACTCAATAACCCTTGTGAGTCCCTTCCAACTCCGGATATTCTGTGATTATATGTTACATTTATATACTGGCTCCCAGTAGAAGATACAGGTAATTTCAGGACAGATGTCTTCAATTTTAAAGCAATTCAAATAACCTACTCTTTCACCTAAAGACAGATGACAGTACAGAATGCGTACACAACAATCTATTTATGTCAGCACTGCATATATCCAGACAAGAAATGGTCCAGTAAGCTGAACACAAAGAACAAGTTACAGGAAAGACACTCCCTGCAGGTTTTATGGTACCTATATTACGCTGTACCACACACACAACATCCCCCCCCAACCCCTCACTACCAAAAAACCCCAACAAAACAAAAAAACAAACAACAACAAAAAAAAAAACAAACCAGAAATGGTACATTATGGAAGTCTGAGGCTTTCCCCATAGCACTGGAAGCTTTAAACGTCTTTGCCCACAAAACACCATGTTTGATCTTTTCTGTCTTCTCTGATCATTTTATATATTTACCTACAGAATCCTATCATTTCCAGATATGACACAGATTCACAAAAGATTAGATTTCTTCCTAAACAGGCTTAAAGACTCAAGCAGTGCAACTCATTTTCATGCAAAACAATCTGCCTGCCCAAAACTTACTGTTTATTCCAACCATAATAATTCATCTAATAAAAGATATGCTCCCTTCCTGCAACTCTTGCCAGAAATTTTTAAAGACTAACAAGCAAAATCATCATTGCCATAGCACCACAAAATGGCTGAGGTTAGAAGGGACCTCTTGAGATCACCTAGTTCAAATACCCTGCTCAAACAAGGTCAGCTAGAATGAGTTGTCCATGACTGTGTCCAGCTGGGTTTTGAGTATCTCCAAGGACAGAGAGGTCACAACCTCTCTGAGCAACCTGTTCCACTGTATGACCATCCTCACAGTAAAAAAGATTTTTTTCTTGTGTTCAGATGGAATTTCACATGGTTTAATTTGTACCTGTTGCGTCTTGTCCTTTCACTTAATACCACTCAGAAAAATCTGGCTCCATATTCTTTATAACCTCCCATCAGGTATTTTTGTACACAGCACTAACATCACTGTGACTTCTCCAGACTGAATAGTTCCAGCTGTCTCAGCCTCTCCTCATATGAGGGATGCTCCAATCCCTTATTCATCTTCACGGCCCTTTGCTGGACTCACTCCAGTACATCCATGTCTTCCTTGTACAGGGGAGCCCAGAACTGGACACAGTGCTCCAGGGGCGGCCTCGCCAGCACTGAGCAGAGGGGAAGATGCATCTCCCTTGACAAACTGGCAACACTCTTCCTAATATAGGATAGTGTTGGCGTTCCTTGAAGAGAGGATGCATTGCTGACCCATGGTCTGCTTATAGTCCACCAAGGAGCCCAAGGACCCTGCCTGCAGACGTGCGTTCCAGCTAATTAGGCCCTTGTGTATATTGGTACATAGTGCAACATTTCTGTCTTTGTATGCTATTGTCCAAGTTCACTGCATCCGCATTTTGAATAAAACATGCAGTTTTGGCTAGCTCATTTCAAGAGGGCATAGGAGAAGTACAAAAGTAGGGAAAAGAAATACAATTTTGCCGTAAGTAGCTTCATAATCCGAAGAGAAGTATCTACTACAGAATGGATTTTGCAGAAGGAGAATACACGTTTTGTAAATTTTCACTTTCCTGTTCACCCTTACAGTGAGCTGCTCAATGCTTTATAGCAGCTCCCCGATATCTTCAGTTTAATGATGTATTGTACCATGTTTATTGTACCAGCTGTCATTGTGAAGGCAAGAAACCAAAACCACATTCAACAGCAATTACAGCAACTGATGGGAAAAAAAAAAAAAAAAAAATCCATTAATGGATATTAAATACAAATACTACCTGTCCATTCTAGGTGCACTGGATGGGGAACTAGAAAGGTATATCAATGTGAATAATCGTTCTACAATTTCCTTGTTTCTTACATTCTTCCCCCTTGCCTCTTACACTCGTTCCCTGGATCTCAACAATCATTCACTATTGGCAAAATAACCTGGATGGGCTGCACATCTGCTGTGACTCAAAACGATCATTCTTCAACCTCAACTGCTTCCCCTGATCTACCATGAGAGCAGAAATATCTTTCACCTTTAAGCTCTCAAAATCATACACTTGCTCTGTCCATGAAGTTGTGGGGCAAAAGCCAGTTCCCACCCTAACATTGCACAAGCACAATTTGAAACTTACCTGTGAGGTGATTCTTGATAATATAGTATGTATTATCATAACAAGGAATGAACTCTAGAACTTAATGCCATATGACAGTATCTGTGTTAGCTAAGTAGTATAAAGCAAACCTAGAACTGGTGTACCATCCAGACTAATCTACTACTTTTCAGTAAAGCTATTTTTAGCTCAGTATACCTATTTAAGGCCCTTTATTCCAATACATGTACACTGTACAAAAGGTTTCAGAACCAGAGCTGACTCGCAGTCTGACAGCATGGAAGATAAACAGATAAGCAGACATTTGCCTGCACCAGCTTCTCTTTACTGAAGCTATCAGTCTCTGCTCTCTGAACTATGTTCCAGGCTATTCCACTTCCCACAAGGCAGCTGTGGGCCCATTTTCATCCCATCAAAAAATGAACTCAAATAACTTCTCCATCATGATAGCCAGGCTGTCAAGAACAGAGGAAAATAGACAGAGGATGCTATTTGGGATGCTATTTAAGATAAAGGCTAATAACATCAGGGTGCTGCAAAAGTAAAGATTCATATTTTCTTCTTCACCCCAGCCACAAAAGTCCAGGATTCTTCCTAGCAGAAATCTAACAACTCTATAAACAATGAAATGAGTTGGCTCATCAAGTGACTCCAAAGTACATTGATTATCTAAGAAGTCTACCCAGACTCCAAGAAAATCAAAAGACATGATGAAAACACTAAATATCATGAATGACTGAGCAACAGTGTTATTTCTAGTCACACACTCAAGACACAATTACATAAGGGATCTTCTATGGTTAAGTGCCCATAACACACGATAAACCATCAAATGTAAGGCTCGAATACAGATCTTGAAAGGCTACTCCTCCTCCTCCTCCTCCTCCTCAGCAGCCACACCCAGTAAAAACAAAAGTTAAAAAAAAAGGGCAACATAAAAACCAGCACGGAAAACCAAACAAAATAAAAACACTTTTATAGCATTTCTGGCGTTCAACTCCACTCCAGGTCGGGTCCCTTAAGCCGCACTCCACCCGTAAGCCCTTGCCTAGATCATTCTGGGCAGGTAACAAGTGCTCTGGGCAGTCATCTCCTGCACACCCCAGACCTCTACTCCTAGATGCCAGGGAGACCCCACGAAACGCTGCAATTTTACAGCAGCCCGTGGGGCTGGGACAGGTCAGGCTGCTCTGTGCAGGCAGCACTGCCCTCTACTGGGTTTCACGGCCACAGGTGAGCAGAAAACAGTAAGTTTTCCAGAAACCAACCGGCTCTTTGTATTTTTTTTCTGGCGTTCCCGTTTGTTTGCCACATACTAGAAGCTCACACGTTCCTCCTCAGGCAAAGTTTCCCCAGCGCACCCTGCGGCAAAGGCGAGCCCACCCATTTTGAGCGCCACAGGCGCCACGAATTTGCAGCAGGCGGGGGCAAGGCAGCGTCAACAAGTGGTGCCGCAGCCCGCGCCCCTCGACACGCCAGCGCTCAACCGCGACCGCCACGGCGCGGCNACACTTACCTGCGCCGGGCCGCGCCTCCGCCATGCCAACGCAACCCCCACCACCGAATCCCAGCTTCCTGGCCGCTACGCATGCGCACAACTCATGCCACCTCCCCCCGGCGTAGCGTTGCTATGTGCACGCAGTCGCACTGAGGCTCCGAGTGCGAGAGCAGAGGAGGGCACGAGGCGGAAGTGGCGGGGCCAAGGGCGGGGGGAAGGGGAGCGTGTGGACATGTGGTCAGCTGGGGCGATGGGTAAGCGGTGCTGCGTCTATCCGCGCCGGAACAAGAGGGAAATCGGGATCCTTGTTTGATACCGCAAAGAAGGAAGAAAGCTAACAACAACAAAGCAATGCTAGCACTGGCAATAAATTGGGCATTTGCTTGACAATCAGCTTGCCTGCGGCAGCCTTTCCCTGAAGTGGGCTTACTGTACTGGCTGCATTTCAGACCCCGGCTAAGCGGGACAAGAGCAGGAGGGTAGGTACGGGATAGCTTCTAACTGTCTCAGTGTGTAAAAGAGGTGCTTTCTGTAGGCATAGGGTAGAAAGTACGTGTGTGTCATCAGGCTATCGCATCTCCCATGCACTGCTCTAGAGAGGTGGCAGAGCTGGCAGAGCCACACACTTGTCATCCCCAGTGAGTGAACTTCAACTTCTGTTGGAAAGCCCACACAAGTATTCCCATACTACAGCTGCTACTGCAGACAAATCTGATGCTCCAAGTAGTCCATAGGACTGCATGCTTTGTCATACTGCAGGTTTCAGTACCAGCGTTTAACCATCGTATGATTCACAGTTCCCTGCAGAGGTTTGCAGTGCCATGGTTACAGTACATCTACAGAACAGTTCTATGCTTCTACTGCTGCAATGTGGCTCCAGAATTCTTACAGAGCTGCTGATCTTTTCAGACACTGCAGAGTAAGTTCACAGTTCCATAGCAACTGCAGATCTGAAGAATGGCACCTCAGGAGCACTGCTGCACACAGGCTGCATTCTGCCCCCCACGCCCTCCTCGTGAATTCTCAGATCAAAATTCTATTTGCTGCATAGTTCTCCTCCTAGTGGGCAAAGTTCATGGCTCCAAAGCCCTTAAAGAACCAGTGGGCTTATTGCAGAAACACTAGCCGTTGAAATGCACCCCACTCCTGCCACTGCTGCAAAGGAAGCTTACAAGTTGGTATGGCAACAGACTTACGAAGATGGTACATATTTTGCCATGGATTTTGACTGTTTGAAGTGCTTTGCTGTAGGTAAATATTGTGACCATCTGAGGTGGCAAAAAAAGGTATATGGCAGTGACATCCTTTCAGAGGTGATGCATGGTTTTCCTGCTGCTGTCAAGAAACTTGCAATAGTCCTCTGGTTCCTGTAGACTTCTCTGTCACTATTGTAGAGATGTGACCATAATATTCAGATAGAACTACTACAAATTTTTAACACTGCTTCACGTGAATACCACAGCACTACTACTTTTTTGCTACCACAAAAAATAACAGTTGTTGTATAGAAAGCACTATAGGGATTTGCACCTGTATATGCTGCTGCACAAATGCCAAAGATTAGGTCTATACAGCTTTTCCTTTGTCCCCTCTTTTCCCTTTTTATCTAAACAGTTCTACTTTTTTTTCCTTTCTTGTCTTAAATTTACATGGGGCCAATCACATTCACTCCTGATAGCCTAACTGAATTGCCCATCATGTCTGTACAGGCATGTGATTTTATTCTTTTCTTTAGTTTGGCCAAAATAGTCTTTTTATCTTTTCCTCCTTTTCAGAGCAAGGATAGGGGCAAGGATCTCCCCACCATATCATATGCCCTCCCTTAAACTGTATTTTTTGTTTCTCCTTCATCATGCTTAAATATTTATCTCCCCATTCTTTTGCCATTTATCACTCATTTCTTTTCTCACTGGCTGCTTTTTTCCATCTGACCAGTATGACTGTCAGGAAGCAGCAGGGACAGACTGCTCCATGTGGAAAGTAGACCTGGGAGCTGAGAGTCAACAAATTCCACAATACCTGAGTAAGAAGAGCAGAGCAGGTTCACCAACACTTCAGGGAACAGGCCAGGCTGCCAGGCAAGCTTGTAGTGACAGGGCAGCTCAAGCCAGAAGTCAAGCCAGTGGGTAAGGATCAGAGAGGGTAGGCACAAGCATAACTGCAATGTAGTTCAGGCAGACACGAAGGATGAGAGCATGAATTTTAAAGCAATGTGGGAAAGAATGAGGGGCAGGCACCCACTGAGGCTTCTCATGGCCTGACATCTGCTTATAAAATTTGGTGCTGATCCCATGAGACAAATCCCCAGGGTTGTGGGAAGGGACATGGGGGAGATGTACTCAGGGCCCTTACAGTCACAGGTCTCTGCTATATGCAGCAAGGATGCTGTTAAACAGCCTTGCCTTCAAGGGAGAGGGGAGATGAGGTAGGGAAGCAGAAGGAAGGGAATTCCTAGCCATGTCAGTGCCAGCATGCCAAGTGTCCTGGCTCTGGCTAGGGTAGGGTTAATTTCACAAGGAGCCAGGCCAGGTGAGCTAGGCTGGCCGGGGGGGCTATTCCATACCATGTGACGCCATGCTCACCAGAAAAGGGGGCTGAAAAGGGGGCTAGTCGGGGAGGGGCGGGTTCGGCGCGGCTGCGGGACGGGCTCAGGGTCTGGTCGTTCGTTCGGATCGGTAAACTGTTTTTCTGTTATCACCCATTCTGTATCTCTGTTATCAGTACTGCTGTTGATTGTTTCCCTCTCCCTTGCTGTCCCAGTAAACTGTCCTTACCGCAACCCACGAGGCTTTTGCCTTTGCTTGTCCCGTCTCCTCCCCACCCCGCCGGGGAGGGGTGAGCGAGCGGCTGCGTGGTGCTCGGCTGGGCCTAAACCACGTCACCAAGGAAGATAAAACTGCTAATAGAAACATACTCCTGAGCTGATATGGTATAGCCAGTTTTAAGGGCCAGGCAGCTCATGGTGGGGTCAATGACTACTCAGGACATGTTTGACATGAAGAGAGCAAAGTTGTCATGATGCTGAGATTCTGGTTAGAAAGACGAAATGGTCTACACCAAATCAACTCCAAGTCCAGATGTTTAGCATGAGACTCCTGACACAATACCCTCTTGTGCGAAGGATTTCTTGATTTTTAAAGAAGCTGTTCTACATGTCTCCAAATGCCATTGGGGTTACAATTCCTGCAGCCAGAAGCAGTAGTTTAATACAGTACTGTGTACCCCTCCGGAAGGCAAGGGAAAAGTTATACGGTGCTGTGGGCACAGTCCATTGCAACACCCAGTGATGTTCTGTTTTGTCCTTTCCTTTCTTCCATAAAGCCCTTATAGACAAGCAAAAAAAGTCCACCAATGTGTGCTTTTGTTAAAAAAAAAAAAAAAAAAGGAACCTACTTAAAAATGAAGAAGCTTGTTAAAAATGGAGGGGCAGCTAAAATAATTATGTCTTTGAGGGTTACATGGAGACTTTAAGGATACCATACTGGAGGCTCAGGGCAAATGCATATAAGGGGAAAAAGGAACCTGCCACGTTTAAGCAGCAGAGACAATGGAGCCTGTTGCTGGGGACAGCTTTTCAGAAGTAGCTTCCAATAATTATATTTGAGCCTAACGTTGAAAATAGAATCTGAACTTATGACAGATGAAAAGTAAACCACATCATGAGATAGGCCAGAAGGGTTTGAGGAACAACTTGCATAAGGCATAAAATCTAATAATAAATCCCTTTTCAAACCCTTCAGGCTCTGGAAGCCTGCCAGACAGTCTGCAGCACCAGAAAAATTAAAAGAAATTTAAAAGGACCATACAGAGAAAATAACAGAAAATCTAAATTAATTCTTTACATCTGTGTTCACTACAGCAGAGCTGGAGGAGATTCCCAAGCCAGCTCTTCTTTATGGGAGAACTCACCAGGGGTTGTGTCTTGAAAGAGTCAATATGGAACATATAGGTTATGGAACATATAGGCAAAATTAATAGTAACGAATCATAAGGACCAGATGGTATATAGCCAGTAATTCTAAAAGAATTCAAGGGTGAACTACAAACTGGCCTGTACAACCTCTAGTATAAAACTTCTCTTATTAGCAGGAGACAGGGATGTGTCAGCTGTCATGTGAATTTTTTAAAAGGATGCCACAGGAAATCTAGAAAAGTGCCGGCTTGATGTCTGTAGCAGACAATTTAATGGAAACTGTAAAACAGATTAGAATTAGTGAGCATATGCATAAAGATGATGTAATAGGGATGAGTCAAAATGGCTTTTGTAAAAGGAAGAACTGCCTCACAATCCTGCTGAAACATTTATGAGTCAACAAGCATATGCCTAAGGGAGATAGACCCTGGAATCCTGTCTATGGATTTCTGAAGGGTGTTTGGAGAGGTCACTCATCACAAGCTCTTAAAAGTTACACTGCCAAGAAATAAATAATTGCAGGGGTAAATAACTGGTTGAAAGACAGGAAATAAGACAGTAGGAGTCAATAGTCCAGTTTCACAGTAAAAGGAGGTCACCAATAGAGTCCCACAAGAATGTCTTCTGGAACCTGATCTGTGCAACACATTTGTCAAGGATCTGGAAGTGGCAGTGTCAGAGTTTGCTGCTGGTACAATGTTATTTAGGGAAATATAGGCAGTGGCAGGCTGAGAAGAACTGCAAGCAGAAGAGTCTTAGGATACTGAGTGTATGCACAAAAAATGGCAGATGAAATTTAGGGAAGCTCAATGTAAATTAGCGCATATAGGACAAAACCATCCTATCTTCACATTTGCAATGGAGAGCCCTGAGCTGTTGCAACAGTTATAACAGGTAGTTATATGAAAATGTCTTCTCTGTGCCCAGTAGTGTGAAAGAAAGCAAATCAATTATTAAACATTGCTAAGAAAGGAGTAAAGAATAAAACAGAGAAAACAGTTAGTCAGGTTTGAAAAATTTGAGCGCCCATCCCAAAGCACCACATGGGAAAATTAAAGCCATAGGTGCATCAACAGACCTTACTTGCCCTAACTAGCCCCACCTGGGGCTTGTGGGATAATTACTGGAGGTGGCTTATTGAGACTATAATTATATCCACCTCTTAAGAGAAGGTACAACATTGAGGAAACTTCCCGGGTGGATATGCAAAGAATCTGTTCATAAGCAACATAACCTGCAATCTTAGTTGTCAGTAAACACCAGGGGAGCTCAGTGTGCTGACTCTGAGAGAAACAGCATGGAAGGTGAGCTGAGCGGAGAGACCACAGCCAGGCTGTGTGATAACACTGCAGGGATGGGAACTTGATGGTACCGATGGTACTGTGGAACTGATAAATTGCATAGTTGTTACCCTGAGCCAGCCCTGAGCCACCAGTTTTCCATTTTCTGTTGAAATCATGTCCTCTAGGTGAACTTCGGTCACTCTAAATACCAAAAAACCACCTCCATCCCAAAGGCTACCAGCCTTCAAGGTGTGACCACCCCTCACTGAGCATGCGCTCTGAATTTCTTTAAGTCTATACCTTTAAAAGCAAAGCAAGAAGGTTTTACACCATAACAAAGGTATGTATGACTAGAGTCACTCAAGCTCCACCTGAAAATAAGAAAAGTATAAGAATGGCTTAAAAGAGGGGAGATGTTAGGGAAGATACCATCGCAAACAAGTCGGGAGGACATCGCTAACTTCTGGGATCAGTCAATGGGCTGAACCTCTCTTTCCTCTCATAGGGATGCCTATTGAGTAAGATTTGAGCACTCAGCTGTACCGAGTGCCTCCCCAGGAAACTTAGAAATCTCTATAGAGTTGTTTCATAATTCAATACATTTACAGTCGGCTATATCATTCATATTTTTGGTACTTACACGTGCTTTGCAGACAGTGTATTTATCATCAGCAATTCAAAAGAACATGTACTTCTGTTGCTTCAATAAACTTCATTAATCTAGCCATGAAAGTTCTCACTGGATGTGACCAAACTCCTTAACTATGGCCGTGCTAGTCTACTGAATGCAACTAGACTGAAGATGCCTCACACTATTTGTGCCCCACAATCACGATAGTTCAATATATTGAATGCGACCAGACTTACAGTGCTGCACTGAGTATCACTCAGAATCTAAGCCCAGCCACCTCCATCCCCTCTGATATCTGAGGATGAGCTGGAATACAAGCGGATTTGTTTTCTGCGAAACTTCTTTACCCTATAACGTCCCAGCTTCCACCCATGTGCTTTGCCCAGGAGCTCCATTTAAGTTCAGAACTGGGTCCCCAACTCTTGCCTGTGCTACTTCATAGGTGTACTGCAGGTATACTTCTGTCCACATCTGACTTCTGTTGTTTGTTCTGTCTCCTGGACTTACCACATTGCCTTTGTCTAATGATCACTGGACTGCTGATGAAGCCTGTTACTGTCACCGACCCTGCTTGGGTACTGTAGGACTGTACCATGAGTGGTGAGATCACTGCCTCTGCCTGTTTTATGGTCAGTCCTGGCTTGTCTTCTCCTGTGGAGCAGTCCCCACTCCTGCCCAAGAGGTCAAGCCTCCTTGAACTCTGAGCTGAACACCACAAGGCCAGGCCCTCAGACTGTGCAGGGGCTAGCCCCAATGGTTCCCTATAACTCTGGCCAGGAAGCAGAGAGAGGTCACAACCCTGCAGGATTCTTTAACATCTCCTGTGCCCAGAATGACCCTTGCCCCCAGCTTTGCCAAACCCCCTTCACTGGGCATCAGGTGAGGGTTCAGCAATTTGTTAGACACATGTGGCTAAACTTTACAGCCAAGGCAATAGCTACTAGCTGCTCTGCAGTCATAATCTCCTGGCTTTCAGGGTGCCCCTGAGTTGAGGCACCTCTATAAGAAATGCAATGACTGTTTTCCAGAACCATGAAACCTTATTCACTGATTTGAAGTGGTGTGTCTTTGGGGACCATCGATATGCAGCTGTGGCTGTGATTGCCAGTTCCAGTAGGGAAGCCGGGTGGTTGCTGACTAAATAATCCAATTTATGCATTGCCTGTGAAAAACTGGCTGGGAAGAATAAGTTCTTAATGCCCACTACAGATTACTGCCTACTGAAATTCATTCCTTTGGTGAGGTGATGGGAAGTGCAAGAGGTTGTATGTAATAGTTTATTTCTGCTGCTCCTTGCTTTTTACTCATTTTCCTCTGCTCTGGTACAGCTCACCCATGGGCCACAGTCCCCTCTGGAGTATACTTCCACAGGTATAGAGCACCTCTTTTCAGAAGTGCATCGCCAGCTGTGTCCCCAACAATGTCTCCTATGTTTTTCCTCCATTTCTTCTTTCATGTCTGTTGCTTCTCAGTGTCTTTTCTTCTTTTCCTCCCTAAGCGGCTGCTGCTATCTCTTAAATATATGCAAGCCAGGGTGTCTTGTGCTCCTCTGAAATTTTGGGGTGTAATGGGTGGTTTACATTGACTTCAGAATTATCTGGTACTGTCTGTGACTGGCACAGGGCAATACATGATCTTCTCCTGCACATGTCAGCTCTGCAACTTGCTGCTGAAGCCCTGCAATTATGTCCAGTCCTCTGTGTTATAGAAGCACAACCTTCTCATTAACTGGCAATTGGGTTTCTTGTGTTTCCCTGCATGAAAGGAATACCCAGATCCTGAGGGCAGAAGTCTGCCCTGGGATCTTTTCCGGGCTGTCTTCCCCATTTCAGCACCTCATGTGGGTTGGTCTGGATTCCCATGTTTCTGGTTTTACACTGTGTGGCTGTGATTAGAGTTAATTTTCTTGCTAGTAGCTGGTATAGTGCCGTGTTTTGGATTTAGTATGAAAATAATGTTCATAACACACTAATGTTTTAGTTGTCACTAAGTAGTACTTACAACTAAGTCAAGGACTTTCCAGCTTCCCAGGCCATGCCAGTGAGGAGGCATGAGCCTTCTGCAGCAGGTGCACAAGAAGCTGGGAGGGGACACAGCCAGGACAGCTGACCCAAACTGGCCAAAGGGGTATTCCATACCATATGATGTCATGCTCAGTATATAAGTTGGTGGAAGTTGGCTGGAGCGGGCAATGGCTTGGGAACTAGCTGATCATCGGTCAGCAGGTGCTGTGCATCACTTGTTTTGTATATTATTCTCTGATTATTGTTGTTGTTATTATCATTATCTTTGTTTTCTGCCCTATTAAACTGTTTTTATCTCAGTCCACAAGTTTTACTTTTTTTCAATTCTGTCCCCCCCCTCATCCCACTGAGGGGGGGAGTAAGCAAATGGCTGTGTGGTTATTATAGCTGCCTGATGGGTTAAACCACAACAGTCCTTTTGGTGCCCAGCGTGGGGCACGAAGGGTTGAGATAATGACAGATCTGACCAGAGTGTGTTAAAACAAATTTGTTATAAGCATCCATTATATTAGTTTAATAATCGCTGCTCACAAGGTGGTATTTTTTTGTTCTCAGGGTTGTGTTATGTAATGCCTAGCTTACTGCATATATTCACTGTGGTGCTTGTTATCATCTCTGCAAGATGTCTTGTTGTACTGTGTAACACTGGGTTGTGATATGACAAAACTACTGTTTGTGAGACTAATGTGGTATTTGTACTCGGCATTGCTGTCATCTCCATACTTTGGGAGCCATCTCGTGGAAACTGGTAATAATTACACTCTCTACCTCTTCTCAGAGAGGCAATCCGTGGTGTGGACAAGGGCAGACACTTTTTTCCCATCTTTCACTTTCCCCTTCTTCTTCAGGCCAGTTAGAACAGCTTTTGAGAATTTTTAATATCCTTGGGATGTTCAGAGCAGCTTGTTCCTATTGCTAGGTCTCCTGAATGTGTTTCAGGTCTTGTTTAGGGTTAAACAACTAATTTAAAATACCACCCAGAAACCTGCCCCTAGGCTGGAGTGGCAGGGTGTGTGGGATAGCATGGGCAAATGCCTAGGATGGTGGGCACCTCCAGTGTTTTGAATCTTTACCCCTGAACAAGTGCAGAATCCTGAAAAGCTAGTAGAATATTTGGAAAAAGTATGCTGTCACCCTGGCAATTCCAGAGAGACAGAAATCATTGCAATGTGCTGGGGCCTGGCCCATGGCTACCAAGCTCTGTTCAACACTATTCAGTACCATCAAGGGGAAGAGAAGGTGTCTGGATCTGATGACCAAACGACAGGCACTGTGGCTACTCCAACCCCAGCAACAAGTACTAGCAGCTGGTACTAGTACCCAGAGAACCAACCTGTGCCAGGAGGAGGAGAAATGGACACAAAAGTCAGCTCATTTAGTAAAGGATGACAAAGCAGGGCCATCACAAGAACAGGAAGAGGAAGAGGTAGAACCAGAGGTAATCACCTGATCCCTGTCCCTGAGTTAGCTGTGAGATATGCGACAAGATTTCAGCCGTCTTTCAGGTGAGCACCTGGCTGCTCCAATGCTGGGATAATAGAGCCAGTAGCCTGGAATTAGAGGGTAGGGAGCTGAAGCAGCTGGGATCCCTGTCTAGGGAAGGGGGCATTGACAAGGGGCTTGGTAAAAGGACACAAGCCCTCAGCCTCTAGTGCAACTTCTGTCAGGCATGAAGAAAAGGTATCCTTTCAGTGAAGATACTGTACATCATCACTACTACAATTGCTATAGGCTGTATCAATGGTATTACAGTAAGAATCACCCAAATTAACACAGGATGAACTTTGGTGAAACCAAGCAAAACACAGTGACAATGGAACTAGAACTGGCTTCAGAAACCAGTACCCAGCAACTTCCTCAAAATCGTCATCTTCAACCCATAGACTGTGGGCAAGGGTCATGCCAGATACAGCAGCCACAAGTTCCCGATGCAGCATGCAACAATCCACCTACAAAACACTACACACCACCTCTCCTGCCCTGAAAGACTGTTATGGTAGATGGAGCCCAAAGTCATGGACTAAATGAACTCAACAGACATTTTAGTGTGACAGTCCATAGACTAAAGACATGATATCTCTGTGTGTGTGTATATATATCTCAAAGATGGGAAGAGTGGTGGTGATAAATTGGACAGTGTAGGATCTGGGCACGATGTAGACAGTATAGAATAAGGGGTGGATAATATCAGGTTTTGGCTGGGATAGAGTTAATTTTCACAAGAATCTGGGAGGGGACACAGCCAGGACAGCTGATCCAAACTAGCCAAAGAGATATTCCATACCATATGACATCATGCTCAGTATATAAGGGGGGCTGGCCAGGGAGGATTAAACGAACAGCTGCATGGTGCTTAGCTGCCAGCTGGGGCTAAACCACAACACCAGTACAGTCATCTTCTTCTACCACTTATCATTCAAATATTAGAGGGAAACAAGTAAAAGAATTCATTGCAATAGAATTCACAGTAAAATTATACAGGACAATCATGTCAGATGATTTACCACCTGGATATTCTTCCAATACTGAGAAGAGGCACTAAGAATGGTACTTCGGGAATGATACAAAAAAAATCTTTGATGTCATGGTAACAGAATAAAGAAGTAGACCCCCTCTCAGAGTTATTTTCATAATCAGAAGAAACCTATCTCTGAACTGGTGAGCAGCCTGTGGCAACAGAGCTGCTTTCCAGCATCTGACAAATCTGAGATGGAAAGAAAAACAAATATCTAAAAAAAGAAGTATTGCAGTACCAAAAAAATATGCACAAAGCACTCAGAAAATAGGGTAAAGAAGGAGAAAGCCTGAGAAGGGAGATAAGAATATGACACATCATTTTTACCCTGAACTAGGAGCTGACTCACCCAGATTCCTACACAGTGTCCATGAGACTGTAGGAAACAGAAGCTTTTTGTGTCCTGTAGTACACTCACCTGAAAAAAACTCCAATATATGTTAAGGAAGTTTCTTCACTCTAGGTTTCCCATAGCAGAGTCTCAGGTTTGAAGTTACATGAGCTAATTTATTTGAGTGGTACAGCAACCATAGCAGCTTGAGCTGGGTGCCTTCAGAGAGGGACCCTGAACAAAGAAAACCCTGGGCAATTATACCCTTATAATCTAAGTTCAGACAAATAGTAATATTAGGGTCTGTGGTCTTCACATTCTTCATTGGGCCCCTTCCTTGTCTCTAGGCAGGCCATTTCTTTTCTTACCTCTAAGGCTGCAGCTTCTGCTGATGGTTGTAGCTTCCTTATCTTCCATCTTGGGCTGGCTCTGGTGCCTTCATTTACTTCACTAGGTAAAAATTGGACATATCTAGGTGAAAGTTCACAGCTTGTGGCCTAAGCCTTCAGCAAATTTAGCCACTTATGCTAAGCTAGTTCTGCCAATCAGCAAATGGTGATTCCGGCTGACCTCAACAACTAATATTCTCCCAACAATATATTTACTCCCAGGAAACTGAATACTAGCCCAGCAAATGAGTCTGCAATGTGGAGTGTACTGTTCAACCGGTGTGTCTGGATTTATCTTTACACTAGAGGAAAAACCTGAAAAAGCAGGTGAAAATACAGCCATTCAGAAAAGCAAAAAATAGCGAATTCTGTCTCAAATTCTTTTACTGTCAATTTATGTAACAGAAACTCATAATTCTGCAGAATATGTGTGTGTGTGTGTGTGCGCGCGCGCGCACATATCTGTATAGAGAGTGAAGGAGAGAGAGAGAAGAAAAATAGGAAGAAGAGAAGTTTGGGTATACCAGACAGACAAAAGGTAAATGACTCCTGTGTGACTAACTGCTAGTGATCATCTAGCTGGCAGCTCTCTTAAATAACATTTCTGAAGGGCCAACACTGAGGCTAACACTGTTTAACATCTTCACCAATGACCCAGAAAAGGGGACAGAAGGACCCTGAGCAAGTTTGCATACAACACAAAATTGCCGGGAGCACATGATACGCTCAAAGGCAGGCCTGTCATTCAGACTGACCTTGACAAGTTGGAGAAATGGGCCACCAAGGGTCTCATAATATATACAGGATAGGCTGAGGTAACTGGGTTTGTCCAGCCAAGAGAAGAAAAGACTAAATGAGAGATCTGATTGCTATCTTCAACTGAAAACTGAGCTAAGCTCTTCTTTGAGATGCACAGCTAAACAAGAAGCAACAGATTCAAACTGAAATAACAGAAATTATGACTGGAGAAGGCAAAAAGATTCTTCACTCTTAGAACAGTTAAGCAGGTTGACCACAGAGATGATAGGATCTACATCCTTGGAGATATTAAAAAATCCACGTGGACAGGGCCTTGAGCAAACTGATCTAGCCTGTAGTTAAATCCACTTTGAGTAGGTTCAACTACAGACCTTCAGAGGTTCCTTGCAAGGTAAATTTTTTCTATGGTGCTGTAATATTACTTGTAATAGTAAAATGATAATATGCTTGCCTGCTAATGTTTAAATAAAATAGCTGTTTCAAGTCTCTCTTGAATGAGTTGTTTCCTTACCATTACTGCATCTCAGGGTGATGGGGATAGGAAACAAAAAGCGAAGATTACACTTACATCCCCAAGTGTTCAAGTGTTCAAGTGAGCAACTTGGTCTAGCGGAGGGCCCCCCTGCCCATGGCAGGGGGGTTGGAACTAGATGATTTTGAGGTCCCTTCCAACAAAAACCATTCTATGATTCTATATCACCACAGCTGGGATAGGTGGAAGTGGCACGTCTCCATGGAGTAGTATTACTCATTTGATATTCTTCTTCAACATCAGTAAGACATTTGGATGCCACTAAAGCCTTTGAAAGTTTAATGTAGGCAAAGTATTAGTTACACTAGTGAAAATTCATATTGGTACAAGAACTGTAGGGGTATAAGGTTAAAGGGAAAAAAACCCCAAAACCAGGCGAGAGGGATATCAGGCCAAGGAACTTCATTTACACAAAACCTTAGTAATCTGTCCAATATATATCAGTCCAATAATATTTCTTATTTTTATTAATGTATTTCACATCAGATTAAGTCCATGTTAGTAGAATTTCCTGAGGACACTAAGCATTGTCAATGGGGAACTGCAACAGCGTACAGAACTACTTGGGTATTGTATGGAATGAAGTGATAGCATCTCAATGAAAGGTAATGGCTCACCATCCAGGTCACACAAACAGTTACAAACCAGTCACAATGTTTAGAAACTCAAGAAAAAAGTGGCAAGCATGCTCTTCAGTTGCAAAACAGATGAGTTGTCTGCAAAGTTAAAGAAACTGAGTTGCCATCATCTAAAACACAAGTAAAACTCACCTGAAATTTCCTCATCCCGAATTCATGACATCTCTGGTCACCTGTGTTTAAGAAAATATTCAACAGGTCAGGGAATAGAAGATTTCTCCTAAGAGATAAAGCAAAACCAGCTCAGATTGCTTAGCCTATCAGAGGCCAAACCAAAACAGGACAGGGTCAAGAGAAGACAAAATACAGCTTTGTTTAGTTCTTTTTAAATACAACGTAGGGATACACAGCTGGAAGTGAGGACAACTATTTAAGGTAACAGAAGAATTGGCAGGAGAACAAAAATATATAAATTTGCTAGGATTAAATTTAAACTGGAAATTAAAAATGGGCTTCTAACAATCAGGGTGTGACATTCTGGACCAGCTCCCAATAAACACAGACAGAATAAGAAATCTAAGTAACTGTTACTTGCTGTAAAAGATTACATGTGACTGTAAGATGCTCAATGGGTCACTCAATGATTCAACAGATTTCTTCCAGCTCCTAATTTCTATATAAATTCTGAATCCATGGTGGCATCATAAACTACTACCAATATATCTCTCAATTACATTGTCTTCATCACCTTATCAAGTGTTTAGTAATAAAATTCAGTACTGTATGATGACTTGGAAGCAGTAATATGTCACTGAAGCATGAAGCATGAGCAGGGATGTCATTAGCCATTGACCAAAATAAATAAATTTTAACACTGAATGCTACTCAAGAAAATTTTCCCCAAATCATCTTGTTGATCAGGTCTGACCACTGTGCTAAGCTGTAAGTTTCCTACTGCTTGTTGACAGATTGCAACTGGCACAGCTATTCTGAACTAGTCATGGGAATACCAAAAAAAAAAAAAAAANAAGCATCTAGTAACAGTATTGATGATCCTTGTGTTCGCTGAGTAATAAAATTTACATAAGCATTTCATGCTGTTGATCGTTTAGAGGCAGAAGGACAATACAGTTTTTACTCCCCTGTGGTAATAACTTGGAAAGGATTACATGCAAGCTAGTACAGTGAGAAAGTAAGAGCTTTCAATTGCCATATGTCAGAAGCGTCAAAGCTGACAACAAGAATACTTCATTGGTGACTGCAACAGAGTTATCTTGATTGAAGGTCTGGAATGTCAAACCAAGGCATCTGCAAGAGGAGAAAGCTATTCACATTTTGAATAGTTGACCATACTCAAGGTCAATCGAATAATATTTGTTTTTATCTGTGACTAAAATTTTCTTTGCAGGTAGATTTTATAAAATATTTTTTTTAAATAATTGACAGCTATATGCATATTTGGTTAAAATAAACAAATTGTACTCTCAGTTATATGAATGTTACTGTCATGGACCTCATTGGGATTTACAGCATGATAAGCGTGTGTGTAATTACACTAATATATTTTCAAAGTCAGTTGAGACACTTCAATCAGACAAGACTTTTAAAGAGAAGCTGTCTGGCAACAAAACTATAGCTGATCAGCCTTTCTGCAGGTAAAGTTACCTGGAGATGAACAATAAACAAGAATTATAGGATTATCAATCAATCAATTAACTAAAGGTGAAAATACCACATATAGCTTTACACTGTCCAGACAAAAGTTCTGATTCAGCAGTTACGACTTTGCGTTGTTTTACTTGTGTGTTTAGAGCCACCCTCCCTTCTTCTTCAGGAACATAGAACAAATGACAGACATAGATGACACAATTTAAAACATTGCTCCCCATTCTGGAAAAGGAACAGGTCCAGATGGTCACCATTTGACACACCAGACTAGACTTGGTACTGAAATAGATTAAATCTTAAGATAGATGAATCTATCACTGTCAGTCACTCTTACATTCTCTTCACTGTGGAATCATTCAGTAGGACTGAATCAGCTGGATGCCAGGATACGTTTTTGATCTCAGGGGTGGGCTTTCATTCCTTGCCCAAATGATGTCACAGAAGTACCAGTCTCCAGCTCTGTCACAGCCACGCCTGTGTCTGACCATGGACTTCACTGAGCTACAGACACCCATGAACAAGGTCTGCAAGGAGAAATTGTACCAACAACACACAGTGGATACCGTAAAAAGAAATGACAAGTGCTTCTAGTGGGTGATTCTCTGTTAAGGGGGACCAAGATGCCTACCTGCTGACCTGACAGGGAGTCACAACAGGTATGCTGCTTTCATGTACCAAGATTCAAGACATTGCCGAGAGGGTGCCACAACTTGTCAAGAGCACAGACTACTATCCCCTGTTACTCTTTCATGTGGGCATGAATGACGCTACAAGCTGGAACCTGGGCAGAATCAAGGAAGACTATAAAGCCCTGGGCGTGCAAGTGAAAAACACTGGTGCCCAAGTCATCTCTTCCTTCGTTCTACCAGTTGGAGGAGTCAGAATCTACAGAAGTAGATGTATAAGGCATAGCAACTGGCTGCATGGCTGGTGCCATGATTTTGACTTGTATGACAATGGGACATTCTTTGATGACTATAACCTGTTAGAGAGGGACAGGATCCACCTGTCTAGAAGAGGCAAGGGAATCTTTGGCAGCAGGCTGACCAACTTGGTGAGGTGGGCTTTAAACTGAAGGACTCCGGGGGGTGGGTGGTGTCCAAAGTGGCAACGCTCATGCCATCACATCCAATTGGGGAATAAGCCAGGTCAACCAGAGAAGCCACAAATGTTCCTCAGCTGCCTTGCAAGACAAGTTCAAGAAAGACAAGGAACTACTGGAGAGAGTCCAGTGGAGGGCTACAAAGATGATTAGGGGACTTGAGCATCTCTCTTATGAGGAAAGGCTGAGACAACTAGGTCTGTTTAGCCTGGAGAAGAGAAGACTGAGAGGGAATCTTATCAATGCTTATAAATATCTAAAGGATAGATGTCAAGAGGATGGGGGCAGACTCTTTTCAGTGGTGTCCAGCAACAGGACAAGGGGCACTGGGCGCAAGCTGAAACACGGCAAGTTCAGTCTCAATATAAGGAAAAACTTCTTCACTTTGAGGGTGACAGAGCACTGGCACAGGCTGCCCAGAGAGGTTGTGGAGTCTCCAGAGATATGCAAAACCTGTCTGGATGCAATCCTATGCAACCTGCTCTAGGTGATGCTGCTTTAGCAGGGGGGTTGGACTAGGTGCTCTCCAGAGGTCCCTTCCAATGCCTACCATTCTGTGATTCTGTGATCTGGCCTGTAGACTTGTTTTCTCAGCTTGACCTCAGACCTGCCTCATCACTGTGATCTGAACTCTTGGCTGAATCTGGCTGCCAACCCTGGGTATGCCCTGCTTGCTTGGCTGGTAAGGACTCTGCCCTGCACTGTTTTTATTGTGCTCAGACCCTGACTCCTGTCCCCTGGGGAGCAACTGGCCCCCGTTGTTCCCCAACATTGTTCCCAAACTCATTCACTCTTAGAGTTTTGAAAGACTTGCTTTCTTTGGAAGGAGGCAGATAAGAATACTGGCTTTTTCTGTATTTTCTACATAGCATGTGAACAGAGACAAAAATCTGGCTGCACAGTCCAAATTCTGTGAGCCTACACAACTTTTCGGATGTGCTGATATTTTTTCATTCAGGCTTGGAATACATTATCTGAGCATTAAAAATAAAGCAAGAATGTAATTTTTTTTTCTTAACTAATGTCACTAATTTTAGCCATGAAAAAGCTTTTATGTAAGAGTTACACTCCCTCATCCTACAAAAATATTTGTTTCCTTGATTGTCTGCAAGCAGCAGAGCTTTGAATAACTTCTTTTCCCTAAAGAAAATTGCAATTACACTGAAAATCTCATGACTTTTAGCAGCTTGTGACTGAAAGGTCATAGAGGAAATTTACAGAAATCCTAGACTCCCTCTTATAAAGGATGCATTTCTAACGACAGTATGAACCTTGTGCGTATTCTAAAATAGAGATTTAAGAACATCCTCACGTGCAAGTCCAAACATTTTGTTCTAAAATTGAGTAGCAGTAACTCATGAAGAACATGGGTTATTCATGTACCAGTTATTCATCCAATGAAAATTTAGCTTTATTTTCTGATTGCTATAAAAAAAATTGGTGAGTTTTGATGCTGTCTCCAGAACTTCATAGGAATTGGTGTGCACAAAACAAATTTACTCTTCTCTTTTCAGTGGTCAAGTCTGACTGGTAGCCTTCTCACATGAAGCTCAGGACTGAGATATTTCATTGGGATCATACTAAGTTTAATTTACAATTGCTGGATGATACAAGATTATAAGTTGGGGATTAGTGAGCAGCTTCAGAAGAAAGTGTCTCCGTCTCCAGTTTTTCCCTATTAACCTCATCAAAACCAGTGTCATATTTCTAGCGCTAAATTCAAAATGAGGGCTTTTTCACTTGTGTAGATTCAGAAATCCGTAGGAGTAAAACCAGATCCAGGACCAATATCTTTAATATCTGTAATGAAATTTTCTTTTCTGTTTTCTGTCAGTGAATTAAACTAAAAAAAAATCAGTAATTGCACAGGAATTTACTTTTCTGATAGATTCCTGCACTTAAATTTAATGATTAAACCATCATGGCATTTTTTAGACTGCTGAAGGGAGAAGAGGGAAAAAAAAACCCAACTTCCAACATGATGGGTTTATACAGTGGCTTAGTGATAATTTCTTTTCTCTGCTTACTACCATCAAATATAATTTCAAGTAATTAATAGATTCAAAAATATTTAGAGTATGACACACACAATATAACTGCATATCTTTCATTCTTCCAGAAAACTAAGTGAAAATTACTTAAGCCAATCATGTTAAGGTTTCCATAGAGGATGCTTTTTTATCTGTTGCAGCAATGTTTCAAGATGTACAGTAGTTTTGGATGTCTGCAAACTCATGTTGAAGGATATATGAGAGAAATTCTTTTGACAGCAGACTACCCATTCACTTATCTATTTTACAGATTGTCATTTCTCTGACATCAAATGAAGCAATAAAGTTGAATTTCCTTCAAATTGCAGGTAATTTGTTTTAGCATAACTAGATTTTTTTGGTAACTGGCAAAATTCATAAGCTGTGAATCATTTAGGATTCAAAAAAGATCACAGTTTCCACAAAAGCGCCCCCCCCCCTTAAAATTAGGCGTAGCTCATTCAAAGACAGGTGATCCACATTTGAGCTTAAATATGCAGTTCCTGGGTCCATGGGCAGAGGGCATGTACAGAGGTCTTGAGTGAGGCTGTCCAGAGCAGTCAAATCTAGTTGCGCCCTTGGGGCTCTGCCAGCAGCCTCCCCTTACATCCTCCTGCCTCAGTATCACATGGAGACTTCATACAAGTAAAATACGGGGCTTTTTCATAGCCTCTGCAAGTGAGTTTCTGTGCTGTTTCATCGATGGTATGTTTGGCATGTCCTAGGTATGGTGTGTAACAGGATGTATGTGTGTTTGATCTCAGAGCATGCCAAGAGGACTGTTTTAAAGGGTACTTGCCAAAACAGCACCACTTGTCCACATTGCTACTAGTCCTATCCCAATAGCTATCCAATAGTTAGCCAAGCCAAGCCAAGCCATGTTTGAAAGACTGTTGGCTAATACAGCCCCAAAGCATTGTGCAAATGGTGAAACAACTGGGATGATAATATGCCCTGTTTACTCCTATAGAAGATGATTATACTGACTCTTGCATCCAGATGCTATTGGAGTGGATTACTTAAGAGGCATAAGCAATAATAAGGTTTGGTCAATCCTCTCTAACAGAGGCTATATGTGGCCAGTTGACCTTGGCTGGCTGCCAAGCAGTTCTACCACTCCTCCTTCTCAACAGGACAGGGGCAGAAAATATGACAAAAACCTCAGGAAATTTGAGAAAAGGACAGGGATATCACTCAGCAATTACCATCATGAGCAAAACAGACTAAACTTGGGGAAATTAATTTAATTTATTACCAATTAAACAGAGTAGGATAATGAGAAACAAGAACAAATCTAGAAACATCTTTCCCACACCTCTCCCTTCTTCCCAGGCACACCTCCACTCCCAACTTCTCTACCTCTTCCCCCTGAGCAGCACAGGGGGTCAGGGAACAGGGGTTATGGTCAGTTCGTAATGCATTGTTTCTGCTGCTCCTTCCTCCTCATGCTCTTTCCCTGCTCCAGCATGGGGCCCCATCCATGGGAAACAGTCCTTCATGACCTTGTCCAGTGAGGGTCCTTCCCATAGGCTGCAGTTTTTCAAGAACTGCTCTAGCATAGGTCCTTTCCATGGGGTCACCAGTCCTTCAGGAATGGACTGCTCCAGTGTGGGCCCCCCACAGGATCACAGGTCTTGCCAGAAAACCTGCTCCTGTGTGATCTTCTCTCCACAGGGCCACAGTTCCTGCCAGGAGCCTGCTCCAGTGTGGGCTCTCCATGGGCCTATGAATTCACTTATCTTTCAAAAAACTTACTAAATAAATAATTTCATGGCTTTGTGTTGGGTTTGCATGGCAAGGTTTTGCCATAAGTGAGAGATCTCTCCCTGTGCTTATCTCGACCCACAAAGCTTTTTGTTATACTTTTTCTCCCCTGTCTAGTGAATGAGGGGAGTGATAGAGCAGCTCTGGTGGGCACCTGTCCCCCAGCCTGGGTCAACCCACCACAGGCTTGTATAAAACAGTTTGAATATTTTATTTTCTATTTCTTAAAAATATTTTTAAAAGAATCAGAGCTTCCTTGCCTAGCAATGAAAGTATTTAACCCAGGAATAATATGTAACTAAAGCCTTATTGTGGGAAAAATTTCTGTTTGCCAAGAGAATTTGAACCGACAGTCTATAAAAACCCACAATTTGTTGGTTGAAAATATTCCAGATATTTGAAATGTTCCACTTTTTGAGCTATACCTCCAGAAAACTATAAAGCAGAAGTGTAACATTGACGTGGTTTAGGCCCAGCCGAGCACCACGAGGCCGCTCGCTCACCCCTCCCCGGCGGGGTGGGGAGGAGACCGGACAAACAAAGGCAAAAGCCTCCTGGGTTGGGGTAAGGACAGTTTACTGGGACAGCGAGGGAGAGGGAAACAAACAACAACAGTGCTGATAACAGAGATACCGAACGGGTGATAACAGACAAAAAACAGTTTACCGATCCAAACGAACGACCAGACCGACCAGACCCCGAGCCCGTCCTGGAGCCGCGCTGAACCCGCCGAACCGCGCCAAACCCGAACCCGCCCCTCCCCGGCTAGCCCCCTTTTATGGTGAGCATGGTGTCACATGGTATGGAATAGCCCCCCCGGCCAGCCTAGCTCACCTGGCCTGGCTCCTTGCGAAATTAACCCTATCCTAGCCAGAGCCAGAACAAACATGCAAAGACCAATATCCACTGAAATAAACAGGAGTCTTTCATTAACTTCAATTTGATGAAACCCTAAAACTATCTAGGAAGAAGGTATAGGTGACAAAATAAATTGAAGTAGTTTCTACTTCCTTGCACAGAATCCATGACAGTAGCAGTTTGGAGACCACTGGCATAATCTAGAATAGAATCATAAAATCATTTAGTTTGGCAAAGACCTGTAAGATCATAAAGTCCAACTGTTAACCTTAGCACTGCCAAGTCCAACACTGAACCATACCGTGAAGTGCCACATCTACACATCTTTTAAATACCTCCAGAGATGGTGACTCAACCACTTCCATGGGCAGAAATTTTTACTTATATGCAATCTAAACCTCCCTTGTTGAAACTTGAGGCCATTTCCTCTTGTCCTATCACTTGTTACTTAGGAAAAGAGACCAACACTCACCTCATTACAACCTCCTTTCAGGTAGTTGTAGAGAGCAATAAGGTCTCCACTCAGCCTCCTTTTCTGTGGAAAAAACTACCACAATTCCCTCAGCTGCTCCTCGTAAGACTTGTGCTCTAGATCCTTCACCAGCTTCGTTGCTCATCTTTGGACATGCTCCAGTACCTCAATGTCCTTCTTGTAGTGAGGGGCCCAAAACTGAACATGGTGCTTGAGGAGCAGCCTCACCAGTGCTGAATACATGGGGACGATCACTTCCCTACTCCTGCTGGCCACACTGTTTCTGATACAAGCCAGGATGCTGTTGGCCTTCTTGGCCACACTACTGGCTGATATTCAGCTGGTTGAATACCAACACCCCTAGGTCCTTTTCCACCAGGCAGCTTTCCAGCCTTTCTCTTTCCCAAGCCTGTAGCATTTCATGGGGTTGTTGTGACCCAAGTGCAGGACCTAGCACGGAGCCTTGTTGAATGTCATCCCGTTGGTCTTGGCCCAATGATCCAGCTTGTCCAGATCCCCCTGTAGAGCCTTCCTACCCTCAGGCAGATCAACACTCCCACCCTACTTGGTGTCAACTGCAAACTTACTGAGAGTGCACTCTACTCCCTCATCCAGATCACTGACAAAGTTATTAAACAGAACTGGCCCCAGTACTGAGCCCTGGGGAACACCATTTGTGACTGGCCACTGGATTTAACTCTGTTCACCACAACTCTTTGGGCCCAGCCAGCCAGTCAAGTTTTTACCCACCAAAGAGAACACCCTTCCAAGCCGTGAGAAGCCAGTCTCTCCAGGAGAATGCTGTGGGAAATGGTATCAAAGGCTTTACTAAAGTCCAGGTAGACAACATCCACAGCCTTTCTCTCATCCACTATGCAGGTTATCTTGTCACAGAAGGAGCTCAGGTTAGTCAAACAGGACCTGCCTTTCATAAACCCAGGCTGACTGAGCCTGATCACTTGATTGTCCTTTATGTGCCATGTGATGGCATTAAAGATGATGTGCTCCATAACCTTCCCTGGCTCCTTCCAGCCCTNGGAGCCTTGTTGAATGTCATCCCGTTGGTCTTGGCCCAATGATCCAGCTTGTCCAGATCCCCCTGTAGAGCCTTCCTACCCTCAGGCAGATCAACACTCCCACCCTACTTGGTGTCAACTGCAAACTTACTGAGAGTGCACTCTACTCCCTCATCCAGATCATTGACAAAGTTATTAAACAGAACTGGCCCCAGTACTGAGCCCTGGGGAACACCATTTGTGACTGGCCACTGGATTTAACTCTGTTCACCACAACTCTTTGGGCCCAGCCAGCCAGTCAAGTTTTTACCCACCAAAGAGAACACCCTTCCAAGCCGTGAGAAGCCAGTCTCTCCAGGAGAATGCTGTGGGAAATGGTATCAAAGGCTTTACTAAAGTCCAGGTAGACAACATCCACAGCCTTTCTCTCATCCACTATGCAGGTTATCTTGTCACAGAAGGAGCTCAGGTTAGTCAAACAGGACCTGCCTTTCATAAACCCAGGCTGACTGAGCCTGATCACTTGATTGTCCTTTATGTGCCATGTGATGGCATTAAAGATGATGTGCTCCATAACCTTCCCTGGCTCCTTCCAGCCCTTCTTGTAGACGGGCATCGCATTTACTAACCTCCAGTCAACTGGGACTTCCCCAGTTAGCCAGGACTGCTATAAATGATGGAAAATGGCTTGGTGAGCACTTCTACCAGCTCCCTCAGTACTCTTGGGTGGATCCCATCCAGCCCCATAGACTTGTGTGTGTCTAAGTGGTGTAGCAGGTCACTAACCATTTCCCTTTGGATTATGGGGGCTTCATTCTCCTCCTCATCCCTGTCTTCTAGCTCAGGGGGTTGGGTACCCCAAGAACAAGTGATCTTACTGTTAAAGACTGAGGCAAAGAAGTCATTAAGCACCTCTGCCTTTTCCTCATCCTTTGTCACTGTTTCCCCCCGCATCCAATAAAAGACAGAGATGTTCCTTAGCCCTCCTTTTGTTGTTAATGTATTTACAGAAATTTTTTTTATTGTCTTTTATGGCAGTAGCCAAATTAAGTTCTGGTTTGGGTTTGGCCCTTCCAATTTTCTCCCTGCATAGCCTCAAAACATTTTTTGTAGTCCTCTTGAGTTGCCTGCCTCTTCTCCCAAAGGTCATAAACTCTCTTTATTTTTCCTGAGTTCCAGCCAAAGCTCTCTGTTCAGCCAGACCAGCCTTCTTCCTCTCTAGCTTGTCTTTCAGCACATACGGACAGCCTTCTCCTATGCCTTTAAGATTTCGTTCTTGAAGAATGTCCAGCCCTCCTGGACTACATTGCCCTTCAGGACTGCCTCCCTCTGCAAGCAGCTACCTCCTATCAGTCAATCACCTTTGAGTCAGAGGTGCTTGAAATTCAACAAGCAGATTTTTTGGTTTTGATTTGCTCATAATATGATGTTCTAACCTCTGACTCCTATTTCTGACTAGCAGCAGGTATTTCTGGCTGCTTCATTCTGCTAGTTCACATCTTGATTTTATGTAAATGTACTACTTTTCTGTCCAAAGGGATATTCCATACCATATGACATCACGGTCAGTATATAGGGCTGGGAGAACAAGAAGGAAGGGGGGGACGTCCAGAGTGATGCCATTTGTCTTCCTGAGCAACCGTTAAGTGTGATGGAGCCCTGCTTTCCTAGACATGGCTGAACACTTGCCTGCCGATGGGAAGTGGGGAATGAATTCTTTGTTTTGCTTTGCTTGCACATGCAGCTTTTGCTTTACCTATTAACTATCTTTACCTCAACCCATGAGTTTTCTCACTTTCACTCTTCTCTCTCCTCCAATTTGCCAGAGGAAAGTGAGCTTCGTTGCCCGTTGGCGTTAAAACACAACACATCTCTATATTATCAACATTGTTTTCAGCACAAATCCAAAGCATAGCCTCATATTACCTACTATGAAGAAAATTAACACTATCCCAGTCAAAACCAGCACATGAAGCAAAACTTCAGAACTCCAAGCCCTATCATCTCTCATCTTCTTGGCCTAATCAAGTTAAATGTAATTAAAAAAAGCATATAGTTTACATTATTATTTCATATCCTTTGATTTAAATTTTAAATTATCTTAATTTTTTGAAGGAAATGCTTTTAATAATTATTTTTGTAGGGTGTGTTAAAACAGAGTTTTAAAATATTTTCTTCCTGTCAAGGAATGGGAACTTAATATAAAAAATAAATGGGCAATACTGAATTTTCATAAGTTTACTTGCCTAGTTCTGCACGTATTTAAAGTTTGAAGCATTGAAACTAATGAACTTTTACTGAAGTATGAACAACCAGAAAATTTGGGCATCTTCAATGTTAAAACAGAATTTTAAGGATAACATTTTCAGTTAAGCACAAATAATCACAAGAAACACTGAACTTTTCTGAAAACATTTTATTGATTCACTTTGTGATAGAGCATGCTTCTTTCTGCAGAATACTGCCCTTAACTATCTCACCTAATCAAGTGCCTTGTTGCCTGACCTAACCACAGCCCCAGCCACTCAAATCTAAAATGACTAGCGCTCAGCTCCATTCACACAGGAAATTTATTCACCCCAGAGGGAGTGATTCAGTCCAGTGACACAGTCACTTAAACCCTACTCCTGCTCTAATGACTATTTTATTAAATTGTTGTAATGCTCTCAAAGTAGAAAGACTGAGAAAGCCTGAAATATCCTGTTTGATCAGAGCTCTTATACAGGAGTTACAAGTTTCAATGTCTCAATCAAGGTCCAGTTAACCATGCAGCTGTACTGTATTGCTAGTGAGAAGTAAGATTTAATGTAGCTCTGCAGATCTAGGGATGATTAGTGACTCTGAGGAATATGTACAAACTACCAGGAAGACAAGAGTGAAAAAACAATTTGAAGTACCTGGATAAACTGTGAGCCAGAGAAAGTTTCAGGTAGGCTCTAAGTTGTGTAAGCAGCAGCACTGAGCATTGCAAAGAGCATTCAGTAAATAAATTCCAACAGCATGAGCTGAATAGAAAAAAACCACAAACTAATTCACACTGTGTGCAACCATCTATACTGTGTACTAGATACTGAATGATTACTCTGGAAATAATGTGATGGGATCATACCTCAAAAGTAACAAAGCGTGGTACAACACAGTAGTCACTACCCTAACTTCTGTTTTTCCAAGCAACCAAAAGCACGGCCTGCAATGCATGAAGTTTTTTCCTAGCTTGGTCTCTGTATGAAGATGTAAGTGGTAGATGCAGGCAGCCATGATGATGTCAAGCAATGCTAAATATTGCCTTTAAAAATCTCCTTACGAATGCTTGGATGAAATGAAAAGCTTGATCTCTTGCCATGAATAGCAGGCTCCCACAACATGCTGCCCGAGTGAGTTGAACGGGTATGCTCTCATTTTAAGAGCTGTTTCTGTTTATGCCAGGGAATAGAAACAGCTAAGTATGGCCATATCCAGACAGTAGCTCTCGCTCACCAGCACACAGCGGCGGAACAGAGGAAGGGCGGCAGTGGCGGCTCGGCGCCGGTCAGCGGAGCAGAATCAGGACCACCCCGGTTCCAGCAGCGTTCGACCCCAGCCCGCGTCAGCGCTGCTGCTAAGCAGCTACATCCACCCCCACCCCGGCCGGAAGGGGGGAAGGTGAGGCAGCCGAGGGCGCAGGCCCCGCCCCCCGAGCGCCCCGCCCCAGCAGCGGCCCCGCCCAGCCTTCTCGCGCCAAGCGAGAAAAGCTACCCCAGGCCACGCCTGCGCTAGGACCGCAGCAGCGCCCCTCAGAAGTGCCCGTGTGGGGAAAAAAAAAAAAACCAAACCCAAAAAACCCAACACCATTCTTAGAAGGGCGAGGGAGACGTAAATGCAGTCGTTCCTTTCAGTGGGCCAAAACGGTGTTCACTGGGCGTTTTCAACGTCAGCCTCTGCAGAGACCACTTCTGCCGTCTTTTCCGCTGCCACTAGTCAGGCAGCGATGGGGTCATCCTCGAGGAGGCTGAGACGAGCCCGGGTCCTTGCTGAGGTAGTGGCGCGGCATGTGACGTAGATTTGGCTGCGCCTCTGCGCTGATGTCGGGGCTGGGTGGTAGGACGCGTGTGGCTGCGCGGGGCGCTGCCGGGCAGCGGAACTGGTGTGGGGCGCGGCGGTCAGTATGATGCCTGGAGAGACGCCGCCGCCGCCGGCCGGGACCGCAGCCGCCGCCACCGTGGCCTGCGCGAACTGCGGTGTTCTCCAGCAGGTAGCAACGGGCTGCCGTCCCTGCGGCGCGGGAACGCCTGGGGTGGGAGGTGGAAGGTGTGGGTTGGATTTCCTTAAGGATGCGACCGTGGGGCTATGACGGACCGCTGGCGGGCGGGAAGCGCTGGGTGCCGCAGTCACTGCTCCCAGTGCAAATGGAGCTTGGATAGCGAAATGTGGCAAAGAAACTCTATAAAAGGAGCAGCGGTGGCAAGCTTTGGCTGGGCGAAATGCGGAAAAGTAGCTCGTGTCTCTGCAGCCTGCCTAGCGGGATATGCTAGTGAATTTCAAGGCGTATCCTTTTGACTTTGCTTCGGTGCAGTGGAAGGAGTGCCATGATTCACCTCCTTTCTTCAGCGAGCGTGTAGTTTTATAGTGTAACGCTTTGGGCAATGTTTGTTTCCCCTTTAAATGAGGGGAAGGCCCTGCTGAGAGTTCAGAGAGCGGAGGAGAGCTTTGGATGCACTTAGCATGGATTGAGAATCTGGGAAATCTGTAGTCTCAAAATGAGCTAGATGCCATTTATTGGTAATATTATGCCAAAGTGTAATCTGAGAGAAAAGGTTATGGAGATGTTAGTATATTATCTACTATAAAGGCAAAATTTGAAAAGCTTTTGTAGTAAAGCCTTATTTATATTAGTATATTATCTACTGTATTATATTAGTATTATATATATTAGTATTATCTACTATTATTTATATTAGTATATTATCTATTAGTATATTTTCTACTGTAAAGGCAAAGTTGGAAGAGCATTTGTAGTAAAGCCTTATTTAAGTACACATACTTTCTTGTATTCTCTATATGTATTTGAGTATATTTTTGGTGAATTAGTAACTTGTTCACTATGAGAACTGAAGAAAAAAGATTATTGTATTGTGTAGAAAGTTAGCAATCAATTTAAGGGTTATTCACTGCGTATAGTACTTTTTTTGGAGTGAAACTTCTTTACCAACTTGAGACTCTTTCTTACAGAATGTAAATGAATATGTAGCTGCATTAATTGCACTGAAGCAAAAAATGATTGATGGAGAGTAAGTACAATGCACAAGTGTGTTGGTTTGATTTGGATTTTATTGCTCTTAAGTTCTTAAAGCAATGCAGCAAATATGTTTTGTAGAATGTAGATAGTTGTTAATGCACAAAATGTAATCCTCCTCAAAATGAAAGTAACTTCTTCATGAACAGGTCCTAAATATAGACAGTAAGACTTATTTAATTTATGCCCTAATATATCCATGTGTAATGGTAGTAAAACAGGGCTATTTTGTGTATACATTGTTACAAATACCAGCAAAAGTGGCTCTTTGAAGAGATTTATTTCATTGTATCTGTTGTGAAAAATATAGTATGAGAACTAAAAGTTGAGCACAGGTGTATGTGAACCTTTTGAACAGAACTTAGTCTGAGCTTTAAGGTGTGAAATACTGTTGGGATTAAATAGCAGAATATGAAAAGTGAGGCCGAACATTGGTCAGAACAGTAAGGTTCTAAAACGCTTCTCACAGTTTGCTTTCCCTTCTGTGATTGCTTACACTTCTCAATAACCATCAGTGTGTGATTGTGTGGAATAATGTATCAAAATATGTTACATATACCTCCATACTATGGCCTAATATCCTTGCTATGTCTCTTAATTGTAATGGCTTATTTCTCATGTACCCTTTTCCAGATACACATCAATCTGGCTTTAGCGAATCTAAATTCCAGTCCTGCATTGTGGTTTCCAAAAAGTGTTTGAGAGCCCTCACTGTCTTAACTGGGACCTTTTTCTTCCAAGCTCCTTTACTCTGTTTTTATAGATTCCTTTTTCTACCTTCAAACTTTGTGTCCCTCTTCTCTCTGTCAATGCATACATTTCTTGTGGGAATTACCTCTCCTTTAACTACTTGCAGCTCAGCCCCTTTTTTGCCTTATTTGATTACTCCTAACTGTTACAAGAGAAAGTAATGCAACCCTCTTTGTATTGGAGTAACTGCCACAGTATTTCTCTTTTTTTTTTTTTTTTTTTTTTTTTTTTTTTTTTTTTTTAAAAACCATAANTTCTCTCTATTCTTAAAAACCATAAGATTTGAGGAAAGGAGAGAATAGCTTTCCTTGGTGCTGTCCTGTGGTGCACTGTACACTTTGGATTAGAGTGTTACTCTATTATGGCCATTAGGAGAATAGTGTAAAGATTAAAGCCTTTTAAGGTCTTTTGAACTATTTTTCTTATATTTATGTATTCTTTTCTAAGAAAACATCCTTTTAAGTTTGGGAACTAGGATATGGCTTTGTGATTATATGTGGGTTTTGATTATATGCATGTTATGTTCTTTGCCTAAATAATGGGTTTTGCGTTTGTTTTTTTTTTTTTAAAGTTGCAAATAGTTAATAGCTACAAATTCATGTAATTGCCAGTTGTTGCTTTTTTTTCTATTTTAAAGCAGCCTGATTTGAGGTGTGAATGACTGAATGAAACAAAAGGGTTATATTGACTACTATCAGAAAATGCTAACCAGTCTTACACTTTCTGTATTTATCTGTAAAGCAAAAGGAAAGGTATCCTAAGACATGATTGTCAAGACATTACTCATTTTCTCACCTGATTCTTTTTTTTTCTTGCAGTCGTTTGCTGACAGAGTATCAACAGAAATGCACTGATATCCTTTACTTTTCTGTTAGTGTTCTTACAGAATTAGTGTATAAATGTTTCTTGAGGCTTTTTATTTAAGATTTAAGTTAAGAGGTGATGCCTTTAGAAAAGAACAGACTGGATAGACTTTGTAAAAATAAAAAAATAGGGCTTTGGAATTAAAACTATCCACTTAAGATCCAACTGCATCTAATATATGGGTTAAGATGAACTACTTGAAACCTGCGTTACTAAGAGTGACTCAAGTTTCTTCAACTAACAGAAGCAGCTCTGCTTATTCACTTCAAAAGTTTTGAAATGTTTCAGTTAAACAGTTCTGCAAGTCCTATGTTTTTTGGGTGAAAGTCTTTATTGGATGTTTCTTCGCAAGTTGTGATTGGATTGAAATATACTTAAGGACATTTGATAAACTGTTTTTAATTTCTACCTTAACAAGAGACTACAGCTCCAATTTGCTGAACGGTAAGTTTGATTTTTAAACTGTTTAATAAAGGTACTATGTTCTTTGTGTCTTGGACAGTTTTATGAGTCTGATGTTGTAACAGCAACAGCTCTGGGTCTAGGCCAAGCTTTTAATGTGGCCCTTTCTTTTACCATCCTTCCTAGGCCACAGGTAGCAAAGATACCCTTGATGAGGAGACAAATCTGTCCATCTATAATATCTGTGTGAAATTCTTTCCTGGCCCTTTATAGTTGTGCTGTGTGCCCTTGCTTACTCTATTTGATTACAGAGGAAGTAGCAGCATATAATCTTTAAGGACTCTATCCTGCCTGCTGAAAAATCCCACAGTTGAATTTTCTTCGAATGTAAAATGTTAAATGGAAAAATGAGAACACTTAGACTCTTAAAAGCCTTTGGGTATCTCTTGCAGCATTTTTCCATAGGGGAAAGCAAAAGACTCAGACAGTTGCTTGAGGAATCAGAACATTGAATTTGAAAACACCAATGGTTTTTGGCAACCTTTTTTTTTTTTTCCCCCCTTCTTTTTTTTTTTTCAATTGCACTTCCTGTTTCAGAGAGATCTCTGCTCTTCGTTGCCAAGTGGAGCAGATGCTACAGAAAATCCTTCCTCTGGAAAAGTGCCAGGAAGAATTGGGTTCCTTGAAAGCAGAGTTGGAAGAGAAAAAGGTGTGCTTGTAAAGTTTAAATAACTTGGACTTTTTCTGTTGAAGGAAATGTATATATTTGATGCTCATCTTAACAAAGCAGGCTTTAATGAGCTTAGTTGTTCTTCCCAGCTCATTGGGACAGGCATCTCTGGTTTTAGGTGAAATTAATTAAATGGCAGCAGGTTTCAGATAAGAACTACAAAAGCTTGAACTTTTTGCATGTGATCTTTTGATCAGATTATTTGGGGTTTTTTTTTCTTATTTAGGAAGAAAGGAGATTCATTCAAATTCCTTTGATTTTTCTGTTCTAATCTTATTACTGAACTCTCTAGAACTTGTCCTACTAGAAAGTTGCAAAGAGGATCTGGGCAGAGGAGGATTTTGCTTCTGTTACCATTCTTGAACATATGCTTTTACATTATTAGCTACTTGAGTTAATTACTAATTTCTCTCCCATCCCTTAGCTTCTGTCCCATCCCTTTCTTCTACAGAAGAAAAGCTTTTGACTGTTCAAATATATATATATTAAAAAAATATATATTTTCTAGACATTAGCTATTATTTCTGCAAAAAATACCCCACCCTCTTTCTTGTAGTTTTTTCATGCTGGTACAAGGTAGGATGTTAACATTTGTCTTGTCACTACCTAGTTTTTCTTCTATGTTAGAACTGTTTTTTAAATACTCTTCCCTCAACAATCATTAGTAGCTGATGTCCTGATGGCACTTTTTCAGAAAAAGCAGGATTATATGTATGTTGTGTAATAGTTGTGCTCTTGACTTCAGCTTTGAGAATCCAGATAGGTGTTGGAGGCACATAATCAAAAGATAGATACAGAGTTGTTTGTTTGTTGTAACTTTTGCCTTTAACAAAAAAGAAAAACTTGACTTTTCAACTTGTTTGTTTTCTCATTGAATATACTGTTTTGGCTGTGAACTGTTTTCATTAGAATAGGTAAATTGTCTGCCATCTATTTTTTTTGCCCTCAGTAAGGGCATATTTTAACTGTGCTTTCCTTCTCCACAGAGTTCGCTGAAGATTTATCGGGAGAGTCAAATGCAGTATGCTAAAATTAAAGAAGAAATAGTAAACAGTGATGCTGTGTGAGTGATATGTTGGTTTTTTTTTTAATCCCCAACCTGTCTTTCCCCCTTTTTCTTTGTGTCTTTCTTTCCTCTAGAACTTAGTCTTGTACCTTACCTAGTTATGCTTTCCATTTTGCTAAAATTTTTATGCTTATGGGTTCTTAGAATAGGGATTTGATGGAAGAATGGTCTTAATTTTTGTAGCAAACACTCTGGAAGATAGTATTAGTTTAATTATTATCCTGGCTTTTAGTGGTTGTTTAGCAAAGGTTTTTAAGAATGGGATGAGATTGGAGAAGCAGCTGTAGTTTCTCCAGTTTTAAGTGGTTCTTAGTCTTGGCTTTTTGTTGTTGCCATCTGTTTCCATTGTGCTGATAAGTCTCTGAGGCCAAGGTATAAATGATATTGCCAAAGTGATCCGCACTTTAAATCAGTCCTTAAAATAATTGTTTTTTAAAGAAAAAGCTCAGCAGGCCCTGAACTGTCCACCATGTTTGGAAATAGGCAGGAGAGATTTGGCACCAGAAGTGCAGAAACCATTTTAGCTTCCATTAGTAGAGAATATTGTGAACCTGTGCCTTGCTGATTCCCAAAGTTTGTTCTTACAGTAACCAGTCTCAAAGGCTTCTTTGCCTGGAGCATGTGTGTGTGTTATCATGCCTTACAGCTCTTGATGGACTCTCTAATGAATTTGTCTAATTGCTTTTTAACTGTGTTATACTTCTAGACTCTAAATCACCTGTATCGGGGAACTGTGACTTCTCAGTATTGAATGGAAAGGCACTTATGCTTTCAAAAGAGAACCAGCTAATATACAGCTGGGTGTTGTGAGTTTGTAGTTGTGGTTGTTTTTCTCCATGTGCATCACTTTGCGTTTTTCAACACCACTGATTGCTCTCTAGTCACTTGGAATTCTAAGACCTGTCTGCTGGTTTTTGTAGTAAGCTTTTATTTCTGTGGGACTCCCACTGGTGACTCTTTACTTCCTTTTAAGCTGGCTATAATTTTTAACTTTGTTCCTAGGCTATTTTGAGGTTACTAGGAGGTGAAGGTCGTTCCCTTCAGCACGGGTGAGGCCACCCCTGGAGTACTGTGTCCAGTTCTGGGCTCCTCAGTACAAGAGACATGTGGATGTACTGAAGAGAGTCCAATGAAGGGCCATAAAGATGATCAATGGACTGAAGCATCTCTCAAATGAGACACACTAGTATCTGTACATGGCTTGTGAAATGTATGATCCTCACAAGCACAGCAGCAAGCCACTATCATACAAAACATTGTACAAGCAGACTAGCATTGTTCTCACTTGCTGTTGTCACTACTTCTGCCAGACTGCACTTTTGTCACATATAGGACCTGTGAGCTTAAAGGAATCTTTAGCACATTGTCTAAGAGCAGCAGAGGGTAGTTACCCCATTGCTAACTGCATCTTAAGAGGAAACTGACCACCCTAATGTGCTGGCAATTTACTGTGTCAATATAGACATGTTGCCTATCTCCTGTCTGTCACCCATATCTTCAAGAAGGAGGAGCCAGGGAACTATAGGCTGGTCAGCCTCACCTTGCAGCTCGTCATAGAAGCCATTTCCTGGCATATGAAGGACAAGAAAGCTCCTTGGGAGTAGTCAGCTGTGGTTTCACCAAGGGGAAGTCATGCTTGACTGACTTGATAAACTCTGAACTGACATGCCTCGTAGATGAGGGGAGAGCAGTGGCTGGTGTGTACCCAGCCTTCAGTAAGGCCTCTGACGCTGTCTCATAAGAGCCTCATAGCCCCTACAGCAACAGCTTGAGGGGCTGAGTGAGCAGACAGTGAGGTGGATTGAAAACTGGCTGAATGTCCAGGCCCTGAGGGTGGTGATGAGTGTTGCAAAGGCTAGTTGGAGGCCAGTAACTAGCAGTGTACCCTGGGTGGGGGGAGAGGAGGAGGAGCTGCATACTGGGTACAGTCCTATTTAACATCTTCATGATGTTCATTTCATGTTCTTTGTGATTTGGAGGACAGGACAGAACATACCCTGAGTGAGTCTGCCAATGACGCAAAGTTGGGAGGAGTGGCTGGTATATGCTGCCACCCAGCACAACCTTGACAGGCTGGAGAAATGGGCCGAACCTTGGGAGGTTTAGCAAGAAGTGCAAAATCCTGCACTTGGTGAGGAACAGCCCCATGCATCAGTATGTGCTGGGGCCCACCCAGCTAGAAAGCAGCTTGACAGAAAAAGACCGGGGGGTCCTGCTGGACACTAAGTTGAACATGAGCCAGCAATGTGCCCACGCAGCAAAGAAGGCTACTGGTGTCCTGGGCTGTGTCAGGCCAAGTATTGCTGGCAGGTTGAGGGAGGTGATCCTTCCCCTCTGCTCAGCACTGGTGAGGCCACACCTGGAGTACTGTGTCCAGTTCTGGGCATCCCAGAATGAGAGACACACAGACATACTGGAGAGAGTCCAGTGAAGGGCCACAAAGATGATAAGGGACCGGAGCATGTCTCCATTGAGGAAAGGCTGAGAGAGCTGGGACTCTTCAGTCTGGAGAAGAGAAGGCTCAGAGTTGATATTATCAATGTCTACAAATACCTGAAGGGAGGCTGTAAAGAAGACAAACTCTTTCCCATGGTGCCCAGTGACAAGACAAGAGGCAACAGGCACAAACAGAGGAGTTTCCCTCTGAACATCAGGAAACACTTTTTTTACTGTGAGGATGACTGGGCACAGGTTGACCCAGGAGGTTGTGGCCTCACCATCCTTGGAGATATTCAGAAGCCATCTTGACATGATCCTGGGCAGTGAGCTCCAGATGGTCCTGCTTGAGCAGGGTGAGTTGTACAAGATGACCTCCAGAGGTCCCTTCCAATCTCAAACATTTTGTGATGCTATAGAATGTTTTATATACCTTTAATGTTCAGCCCATTTTAAGCAGTAGGTCACAAGAGTTCAGTAATTTGAGAGCTGAGTTTCTTCAGAAGCAGAATTTTAATGCTTCAAATAAATGTTGAACTACAGTTAGTGTAAAATAATGTATGTAAAAAATTATCTTTGAGTCCTTTGGTCCAGTTTGCCATTCAGAGCCAGTGTGGAAGTTAGGTTGCTCAGGACTTTGTCTAGTTGAGTTTTGAATTTCCCAATTCTGAGATTATAACAAGCGTGATAACTTGAGGGAAATATGTATGTCCACTATGAAGAAGCTTTTAGGTATGAAATCACTCCTACAGGCAAACTTTGAAAGAAGTACTCAAAATATTAGACTGTTCCATAAGTAAGGTTGTTTGTATTTATGTTTTTCAACTTTTGACTACTACAAATGTAACCAAATTATGGGTTTTGTAGTTTGGGCAGGTTATAATACTGTATGTATTCTGCTTCTGAATGCACCTTCTGTTAGCACAGCTTTTTATCAGCTGAAGTTATGCATGCATCTTAAAGATCAGATAAGAACTTGAGTTGCGTAGCATAAGAGGTTCTGTCCAAATGCATCACTACAAACCTTACTTTTTGTGAATTACTAGATTTAATGTCTATTTTCTTTCTTAATGTAATCACACGTGTTGATGAAAGTAGCATACTGCTGTACCTGTAGAAGTAACTATTTTGTCTGTAAATATTGCAGTGATAAGTGTTGCCATTTAGTGGCTGTCTGGTTATTCAGATTCTTAGTTCTATCATAGAAGTTCTATCATTGAAATTCTGTCTGGAGTTGAAAGGGACCTATAAGGATCATTGAGTCCAACTTCTTGCTCCTCGCAGGACTGCCTAAAACTAAACCATACGACTAAGTGGTTTTCAGATGCTCCTTGGTGCCCCATTTCCTTTGGGAGCCTGTTCCAGGGACCAGCCACCCTTTCAGTGAAGAACCTTTTCCTAGTGTCCAATCTGAAGTTCCACTGATGCAGCTTCATTTAATATCCTCCTGTCCTATTGCTGGTCACCAGAAGGAGATCAACATCTCCCTGTCTGCTGCCTGTCTTGAGGAAGTTGTAGACTGCAATGAGGTCACCGCTCAGCCTTCTCTTCTCTAAGCTGAATAAAGCAAGTGACCTCAGCTGCTCTTGATAAGTCTTGCCCTTGAGACCTTTCACCATCTTGGTCATCCTCCTTTGGACACACTCTAATAGTTCGATGCCTTTATGTAGTGGGGCCCTGAAAACCTCACACTGTACCTGAGGTGAGGACATATCAGTGCAGTGTACAGTGGGACAGTCACCTTCATTGACGGCCTAGCTATGCTGTGCTTGATGCACCCCATGACACAGTTGGCCCTTTTGGCTGCCAGGTAGTGCTGTTGACTCATATTCAACTTGCCATCAGCTCTCCAGATCTCTTTCCACAGGGCTGCTCTACAGCCTCTCGTCCCCCAATTTGTATGTATAACCAGAATTACCCTGTCCCAGGTGGAGAGTTGGCACTTTCTCTTCTTAAATTTTGTATGGTTGGTGATTGCCTGGTTCTCTAGACTATCCAGATCTCTCTGTAAGCTGTCTGTACTCTTGAGTGAGTCTACAGCTCTTCCTAATTTCGTATCATCAGCAAACTTACTTAATGTACACGTTCAACTCCTATGTCCAGAACATTTATAAAAACATTAAAGAGCACGGGCTCTAAAACTGAGCCCTGGGAAATATGACTTGTGACTGGCTGCCAGCCTGATGTAACTCCATTTAGTATAACTTTGAGCCTGACCAATTGCTCACCCCACGTATTATGGACTTGTCTAGCTGTGTGCTGTGCTTTGTCCAGAAGGATAGTATGAGAGACAGCATGAAATGCTTTGCTAAAATACAAAAAACCCCACATCTACTGGCTTCCCTTAGTCAACTAGATGAGTGACCTTATTGCAAATGGTCAGAAGATAATCTACAGAGAAACAGAAGTTCATTACCTGCTATTTTTAAAGGATGACACCCCTCTTCCCTTTTTTCCTTTCTTTTTTTTTTTTTTTCTTCTGCAGGGATGTTTTATAAGGATTTTTTTCTGAAATTTTCACTTATGGCTTGACTGTCAAAGCCATCATCTGAGTATGGAGAGAGTTAAGTATGAGCCTGTTCAGACTGAGAAGGCCCAAGAGCATAAGTCTGTCTATAGTATAAATACTTTGATTACTGAACATGGCAAAGGTGGTCAATCATCCTGTTTCTGAGTAGATTTTCAAATGTATTCCACTTAATGTCTGAAGTGGTGATTAAAGCTTGCACATCCAGAAAGGCTTAGGCTGTAAATCTCAATCCATTATACAAGTTTTGATATGGGGAGTGGATGAGCTGTGCTTTTCTTGGTGAAAGTGATCAGTGAGCCTTGGTAGTGTGTGTTCGTCAGGATAGAGTCCTCTACTTATCACAAGAGTTTAAATACTGTTTCTGGGATACTGGAATTTAACAGAAGGAAAATAATAGAAATGTTTACATTTATTTATTTTGCCATTCTGTGCATGCCTTACATATAAGGTAGGGTTGAAAATGCTGAAGTCAAAATTGTTCAGGGTGCATAGTTGTTTTGGTTTGGCTTTAGCAAACACCTGGATATTCTGAACAAAAAAGCTGTGGGACATAAGTGATTTTCAAGGCTGTTCCTGATTATCTCATTACATAGATCTTATTGATTGTAAGCAAGGCTTAATTGTTCTTAAGGAGTAAAACCTGTCTGCATTACATCATAGAACTGCAAAAAACAGAAGCCAGTTTTCTCGGGTTGTGTTTGTAACTCCAAGTTGTAGCTGAAGGTATATTTATGTACCTGGATTAGTGGACTGACTCTCTTAATAGTAAACTCTACCTCTGTAACAGATAAAGTTGTTTGAGAATGTCAGCAGCATGTCACTGATTTAAGTTTTCAACTTCAGGGACACGTTGGTCTCACAGGTCCTGGGTCTGGTGTGTTTTCTCTGAAATGGCCAGATTATTTTTTTTTTTCCTGTCTTTTCATTATGTGCAGTATAATTCTATACAAAATGATGTATTAATGCCTTTTTAACAGGAGGAAGAAACTGGAAACAAAAGTGAAGAAACTTGAAGGTAACTTTCTGCATTGCTTTACTGTGCTGTTGTTCTGCTCTGTCTCTTGATTCCTTTTTTATCCAAAGAAGTAACTGCAACTTTCTAACTGTTGAGGCCCCAAGGAGCAAGTCAGGACAATACTATGTGTGGCGCTTAGTCTTTAAATTACATCAGCCTTCCTGCAGAATGTTTTCTCTTGAGTATCTTTGGCACATAAAGTAGGTGAAGTTGGAAGGGGAACTTCTGGTAGAGATAAAGCACTTACTTGCCTCTTGGCACTGTGTTTTTCTTGTTTTGCTAGTAGAGGGTGGATATGCATTAGGCTTTCTGATACTTAACTTGCTGTGCTGTTGGCAAGGCAAATATTTTCATTCATGGCACACTTACAGCTGTGCTTACCACAGTTTAAAGTACAGTGAACTGAATGACTTGTATCATAGTGTCCTACTGTAAACTACAGGTACAGTGTGTTTATTTTGATGAGCATTTTGGAGTTACATTACGTGGCAGCAAGGTTTTTATACCCTTTTGCCCCTGAAAAGCGCAAATTCTGGCAGAGCTAGAACAAAATACTGTGAGATAGTTTGCATTAGGTCCAATCTGAGTGACTAGTTTATCTGTTTTGTTCTTTTCTACGTTCCCAGACCTTGTATTTTAGCCTGGTATCTTTTGTCAATCTGAAATTTTCCCATGATTGTTTTTTGTCAACTTACCACCTGAACTATCTTTTTAATGCTCTTTCTTTTGATGTGCTCTCTTCTGTGACCTGACCTGATCTGATCAGTAGGCAGGTTCCATATGTCTTTTCTCTGCTATCCATGTATAAGTCACCAAGCTGATCTCTCAGGAGTTCTCTCAAGTATCTCTCTTGCTTGAGAATTTCCCTAGGAACCTCACATTCAGTCCTCATTTACCTGTTCTGCAGTCTTTATTCCCACCCATCTGCATTCTTCCCAGGTGTCTGTTAGACATTAGGAGATAAGATACTCTTCTCTGTTCGTTAGTCTTGAGTGCTATCTACATCTTTCTAATGCAGTTGACTATGGTGTTTTCATCTTTGAACCATAGCCCTCTTTTAAATAAGAAAATAAAACATGTGAAAAAAACATTACACCTCATTCTTAATTTTATTCCCTTTTATCACTTGGTGTATATTGTTCTGCAGTACAGTATCATTATAATATAGAATCATAGAATGGTTTGGGTTGGAAGGGACCTTAATGATCATCTACTTCCATCCCTGTGCCATGGGCAGGGACACCTTTCACTAGACAAGGTTGACCCACTAGACCCATAGACCATATGACCCACTCTTCATTCTTGCATGTAAGTGAGAAAAGTAATAGACATATTTCAGTAGTTCAGAACAGTAATTATACAGCTGGAAGACAACATATTTGTATGCACATGTTGCTGTCTTAATAAGCCAAAATATAACTTCAATAGATTTGTATTTCACACAATTTTTTTCTGGTAATTTGATTTGCAAACTGGTGACCAATACTGCTTAAATTAGTTGTCTCTTATATTGTAGTTTCTAACTTGAATTTTGGCTCTTTCTTGAAGAGGCTGCAACAAAGCATACACAGGACTTCAGACAACTGAAAACTGAAAAGAAAAGGCTTGAAAAGGAGCTAAAGAAGGCACAAGTAAGACTTTTCTGGTCTTTTGGATGAACCTTCTTTTAGTATTTCGAGGGGGGGGAAAAGGAAGCTACTAGTAACAGAGATACTGAAATAGTACAATTACATTTGTTGGGCATATTGAGTAACTAAACGTAGCACTTCACCTTAAGAGAAATTTTCCATTTGAAGCATGACCTTTGAAATGTTGATTTAGATTTCATGCTAACTAAGAGTAGATACTCTACAAACTATGTATGGCATGAAAAAAATATTATTTAATTTTAACAGGGAAAACTTGATGGTGTACTTAAAGAGAAGTGCAGAAAAGGTAAGTGTTCACCTTTGATTGCCTTCAGATTATTATGTGTGGTATCGTTCCATTTGAACATTTCCTTTCCCCTCTCTCCTCTTTTTAATAGTTAAGCATGCAGAGACCCAGAGTTCAAGTGAAGATTTTACAACAGACATAGACAAAGGTAAGATTTTTTGCAGGACCATTCTCTGTGCAGAACCAACCATTATGAATTTATTGTGACTCTTCTGGAGTTGCATTTTTGGAAACAGAATACTGACAGAAATGCCATAAGAGCAGGTGTGGATGGTACAAATATGTTACACTGATGAAGGACTAGTGTAATAGATGATTGTTTTCAGTTTTGCAGTAAGGAAAATGCTTGATTCATTAAAATGACTAGTCTACTCCATGCATGTGTGAAGTCAATTGATGTGCAATTATAAAACAGAATGCAAACACTGAGAAAAATACAAGCAATCTCATTGTCTTTGAAGCTCACTGAAATCGTAAAGGAAGCATGCAAAGCAAAAGCCACAAGATAGGAGTGTAATCTGCCACAATTTCTATGTGAGGCTCTGTAAATCAAGTGGAAGTCCAGGGTGTATAGTTCTTATCCTATTGACTTTTTCCACCCCTAATGACCTAAAATACCGGCTACAAATTATCTGAATCTGTGTAATGGATCAAATCCCTCCTAAACTTCCTTTACTGAAACCAACTGTAAGCCAATTTATTTTTTTGCATTTTTGAAGTCTTTCAAAATACTGGTATTGCTTTTGAATAGTTTAGAAATTCTGAAGGCAATTTTCAAGCAAAAGAACAACTTCTCTGTTCTACTTCTTGCTTTGTGTTATTTATATAAAGTTTGTTGCCAAAATTAAACTTTTCTGAAAAAGGTAGACCCTGTCAGCTTTTGTGTATCTTGGCATTTTTTACTGTCTTTTGGACTGTACTAAATTGGTACCCAATTTCATCCTTTAACTTTTAATTAATGGCAAAATGGGAAAATTAAGATCTGAACTCTAATTTGAGCTTCAAATAGCAGCAAGGCTTTATTACTAATGAGAAATTGTGAGTGTTATTAACAGCTGTCATGCAAAATTTGGCAGATTTTCCTCTTACATGTTGTGGTTTATTTAATGTGTCTCTTCATAAAATAGTAGCAATTTGCTGTGGTCTTTGACTTATGGAATTGGCACAAAAACAGTTGTCTCAGTTCCAGATTGTTGGATCTGATGATAGTTTTGGCATAAATGGGTGAGGTGCTCATGTATTTTGTTGAGGTTTTGGTCTGTTTTTCCCTTTCCACCTGCTCTTCTGGTTCTGGAACTAGGTTATTTGGCATCACCTAGCAATGGTGCTATTAGGACTCCAGACAACGTCTACTGATGTTGTGGCTGGATAATTAACTCCGGTAATGTGTTGTTACTCCATGGTAAGACTAAGATGGGTCACTACTGAGTGGGCATAAAGAATGAATGTGATATAAATACTTTCTTCCTAAAAGATTTCCTCACCCATTTACATTCATGTAATCTGAGTTGTTTTAGAAACCTGTTTAATTTCACTAATGCTACATTCAAATCTACTTTTACATTTTACTCTGGGGGCTGATACAACTTTTTGCCACCCTCACTATAGAAAGGAAAAGCTAAAACATTCTGCAGCTGTTCCTTCCGTCTGTTGTGTGGCTGTGGCCAATACAAGATTTGTTCCCTGAATGACATCTAACATGTTCTTTTTCTCTGAAGCTAAAATGCCCCTATGTCCCTTGTCTTAATTTTTGTTGTGGGTATTTGGTATTTTGTTGAAGACATATCTGTGTTCTGAGTAAAAATAAAGAAACATGTTCTTAGCACTCTGAGGAAAACATCATTTGCTCAATTTATAAAAAAAATTTATTTTAACAGAAAAAATAAAGCTCTTGTTAGAAGAACTCTGGATGTGCATTGACAGTGCAACAGGAAAAAGGGAGAATCAGGAAAATGATCCTTTCTTGGGTGAGATGGCATGCAAAGTCTTGAAACTTCCTTGAAGCTTTTTCTGATCAAAAATAAATATTGGTACATTTTTTCAGCTTCTGGTCAGGATAAAGCATGGCTTGAAAAAAGAAGACTGACTGTTACAGAAGGTAGGTTCCAGTAAATGTAATGTGCAAGTGCATTAATTTACTCGTACTGGGCTATCATCAGGTTGGATGCTGTTTGCATAACACTTTTTTACAGATTTAAATATTTTCCTTGGTGATTGCCTGGTCAAATATATGTGCGATTAGAATATTTGAAAATAATTGCAAATATTAATTTGAACAGCCAAGTAAACTGGAAATGGTCTTCTAAATAAAAGCGGTTGTAATCTGCTGTTGCAATTTAAAATCTAATTCTTTTACTATTAGCTGCTTTGACTATTTCTAAGTAATCAACACTCATGTCTCATGTTTATACATTTATTACTATATCATTATAAACTCTGCAGTACATAATGTGAATTTACAGGATGCAAGCACTCTTTTTAGTCTGAAACAAACACAGTAATATAGTAGGACTGTAAAATTTAAGAAGCTGTTACCACCATTTTCTTCATTTGTACCTGCCATACATAATGTGCGTTAATTTTCATATTCATGATACAGAGAAACAAAAGCTATAATTTGTTGATAGCTTTAATTTGGTAACGTAGTATTCAGTAGAATAAAAAATAATCTGAGTAGTTATCTACATGCACATTCAAAGCAAACTTGAACTGCTTTAATTTCACATAACAGATGAAATTTTCCTTCTGCTCTCAAGAGTAATAGGTGCCTTGAAACTGTGTTAGTATTTCTGTAGTTGTCTCTTCATAGTGTGCTTATTAATCTTTCATTTTTCTTTTATTTTCTCTACTGTTCTGGTTTTCTGTAACTCAGGCTGTAGAGATACTGTGTGGGATAAGTACCCTGCCTTATTAAGAGCTTTGAAGGTGAACTGTTATCCTATCTCCCCACCCTGTTAAGCCTGAAAATTTACTAACAGTGTAGATCCCAATGGATCTAGTTTCAGACTGTGTTCCAGTGGAATCCACTTTAAAAATTCCAAAATATAAGGACCATCCCAGTTTATGAACCTCACTGCCACCAGTTTAATGCAGCAGATCTGTGGCTTGAGCTCCAAAACTGAGCTAGACAGTAGTCCCCTGACATTCTGAATTTCATTTATTGATCAAGGGTCAATCAAATGATTGTTCTTTTGAACAAGCACAAGAAACTGAAGAGTTTGAAATATGGATTATTTTAGGGATGTTGGGTTCTAGTGTCATCCCCTTCCCATCCGCCACACGGGGAACTTTAGATTCCAGGAGTCCCATGCCATCTTTCCTATTCACATCTTCTCAAAGAAATTACAGTACTTTCACAAAGGAAGCAATTGCCCATAACAGTCCCTTCTAGTCAGTCTCTCTTTTGCTTTTGTTGAAGTGGCTACATATCACAGAAATACATCTTTCTGTTGCTTTGGGTTTGATTTTTTTCCCTCTTTAAGCCTAGGACATCCATCTTGTTCTGCTTCTCATGAAAGTGGCCATTACCGTGGATTCATAATAACAAAAAATGCTTATGTTTACAGATGCAATCTTCTAGCAAAACAAAGGATCTTAATGTGCTTGTCCTAACTTTTTGTCCCATATTATAATGGTTTCATCTCAGAGAGCAAATCAGCTTGATGCTAGTATTGCTGAAGTATCTTTTCTAGAGAATTGTCAGTTCATCTGTCCAGCTGGATCTAGCCTTTCAGAAAGATACCTCTTTGACTGATTTCTTAGTACACTAAAGTGTGCTGTAAAATATCCAAAGCTTTCCATTACAATCAGTGCCCTTCTCTGTGCCACCAAGGTTGATACCAGTTTGAATGGCTTTCTTGAAGAACATGTTCATATATGAAAGCTGGAAGATCCATCAGGTTTTTTCCAAGAAATGTGCCATTGTAAAAGCATCATAGGGCAATGAGGTTTTGCCAAACTTAATGTCAAATCATTTTTGCTTGGTCTTGGTAGTATTGTTACAAATCTGCTAGTAATAAAGTTGACTGTACTTGCAGTTGACCATCAGACCAATAAGCTTCGGCCATAATCTAAGGTTAATAAGACATTGCTGGTTTTTTAGACTTCAGAAAACTGTTTCCCATGTAATTTGAGCATAAAATCACCTATATTGTAAATGGGCATGTGAAGAAGCATTTGAAGAATCTTGCAGCTCGGTGTTGAATACTTCAGTAATTTGGATTCTCCAACATACACTGTTCGTATGGATGCTTATGGTGAGAGGAGATGAGGGAAGAAGGGAAGACTGTTTCTGGGAGCAGTTGAGCCTCTTCAATTAGTACATATAACAGGGTTCTGAGCTAAATCTGGCCTACTACAGAGCTATACTCATCTTTTCTGATCTTCCTTTTTGGGTATGCAGGATAGAGGAGAAGCTGCATATAGATGTTAAAAGCAGGGATGGAAAGGAGCACACTGGAGTTACCTTGTTGTCTGCTTTAATACCAGATAAAAGGAGATACAAGGCAGTGGCATTATATGTAAAATACAAAGACCGAATCTCTAAGGGCCCATGTACATTTTTAATGTCCTGAGGTTAAAGTCCATAGGATGTAAGTGATCTAAGAAGCAGACCTCTTTTCTCTCTTTAAGACCATATGAAAATCTATTGTAATACTGTCTATTTAGATAGTATAGCATTGCGCGTTTGGTTTCAGGTATGCAGTGTTCACCCTAATTTGTTTCATATGATGGGATGTGTGGATTTGCTGTCTCGAAAAACAGAATACTGTCTGTAGCTCTGAAGAATAGCTGGTGTACAAAACATCCTGAAATTCACATAACTGGAAACAGGTTAAAAAATCAAGGGTTGTTGGCAGGGCATTAGAAACTTTCTGTGGAGGGATTTTTCCTCAGAGAAATATTGCTGTTTGTCATTGAGAAGTGTGCAGTTCCTACTACCAGGCATTTCCAGTTACTGTGCTGATAGTGATGAGTTTGTGCTGTAAACCAGAAGAGATTCTATTGCTAGATGAATTATTTTGATAAAATACCCAGCATCTTAATGTGGTCCCTCTTTTTGAGAGGGAAAAAAACAAGACTTTTTTCAGAAAGTTGCTTTATTGTTTAGAGCCGGGAGAAAGGAAGACATTATTTTGCAACGGTGAATTGCCCTGCAATGTGGACAATCAGAAGTGAAGATTTGAGATGTAAAACTCAATTTGTTTAGTACCAAGGCAATCAATGTTAGCATTGGATTGCTTATTTCATCTCTGCTCTCCTTTCTCCATTCCTCATCAAAGAAGTGTTTCACAGTAGTGTGTGGTAGATTTTGATGTTGTTTTCAGATCAGAGTAATTTTAATCTTCTCTCAGAAGTGGGAGAAGGCAGCAAGGGTTTCAAGCTATGTGAACTAGATTCCAGGTTGTAGATTTGAGGACAAAACTTAATCATTTGGTAAGTGACAGAATGAAAAATAGTTCGATTTCCTGGATAAAGTAAAATTTGTCTGTGAAATATGATTTTTGAGAGGATCCTTCCAATGAGTAGGGCTTTTCCTGGACCTGAAGTTCAGGCCAAGGTGCCAAAGAGTTGGCTGTTTCCTATAGAGAAGTTCACTATATCTTGAACCTTTGAAAATTGCTATGATGGCTCTTCCTCCAGATAAAGGGGTAACCATGAGAAAAGCATCTCATTGCTGAAGAAATTCAAGCAAAGTTGTCAGGGGCTGGGTTGGAAAGGGATGAGGAGAGAAGGATGGAGAATCTCTTAGTTATTCAGAAATTATATCTTTGATCCATTTCTCAGAGAGAATTTTTCAGTGAATGGTGTGTATCAATATTCTTGGGCTCCATATAGGTGCATGACTGATCTTGACTGTATAGATAGGATGCAAATTTCCTGATAACTTAATACTATTGTGCAAAGTGGACTTCCCAGTTGTCTAACTGAAATGCTTCTAGGGGCAAACTATGGAACTGTGTTTTTCTGTCCACTTCAGTGTGGAGAAAGTTCTGAGCTTAGAACTGGTTGGCATAAAGGAGCACGAAAGAAATCTAAGATATTGTCTAAAGTTATATCTTACAGAGAACCACCATATGAATTTTCCTTCTTTTCTTTGCTCCTGCTTGTGTAAGATTTCCTTTTCCCTTGGATGGTCTAATGGGACTCAAATTGTAAAAGGAATCTATGTTTTTCGTGACAAAATGTAGAGCATCTTGGAAGCTCTATGTGATTGTAGCTTGAAATAGCTTTATGAAACAGTGTGTGATCTTAAAGGTTGTAAGATGCTCCTTTGACCAAATGAGATATCAGAGCTTCCTTATCTTTGGGGAAAGTGAGGTGGTAAGGCCCTTTAGTTTGAACAGTTTCTCCCTCTTACTGTTCATTGCAGCAATTGAGATTTTGACCTGGAGCTGCTATATGAAGTGACTGAGATGGATCTTGGAAATAGGGGTTTTGGTCAGTTTTCCTAACAACTCCTTCAGTGGAGCCAACATACCAGAATGTGCTTAAAGTTATTGGGAGACAGATTTCTGGGAGGTCATTTTCACCTATTGAATTACATTTTCGAATTTGATACTGCCATTGATCTCTGCAAGTTCTAGTAGTGGATAAACACCAATAGCAATAATGAAGTATGCTATTTTTTTTATTTTTCCAACAGAATACAGGTTGTGCCAATTAAATCAATACATTCTCTGTTTAAAACCATTTTGTGCATGTGCTGTTCTTTATGCTGTGGGATAGTGCTTCAGATGTACACAGCATAGGCTTGATCTTTTGCTTGAATACTGCTGATTCTGTGTCCAATAGTGTTTGTGAGCACTATAAACAAGATCCCACATAAAAATGTCATCTAAGAATAGAAAATACTACAGACTAGGTTGTAGTTCTATGTGGCACGCTGGGGTTTTGGGATTGTTGATTTCTACTGGATTTTCTATTGGAGGTCATCTTTTCTTTTTCAGAAAACTGGGCCATCTTTTCACTGTTAAAAGTATCTAGCACAATTATAAACAATAATTAAATTCTTTGTCTCTACTGTTCAGACTTTCCTGGGGCACTGTGTTTTGTCTGCATGCATAAGAAATGGGTTACTGTGTGACTTGAACAAAAGTACAATGCAAAGAATCAGAGCATTTGGACGTGCTTTCTTACTGCTAGAATAACTGTGTAAAACTGGTATAGTTGACATCTGGAAATGGTTGTCAGCTGCTCAGTATTTTTCATTGTCTTAGTGGTTCAAACTCCTTTGTGCATCAGTATGTTGCAGGGGGAACCTCACTTCTAAGGTTTCTTTTTAAGGGTTCAACTTTAAGTCACATAATTAAAGACAAATTTTTGTATGATTAGACTCAGTATTAAATTTAAAGAACAAACACTTAAATGTATGCATATTAAATCATAAAGCTAGGAATATAACTAAGAACTCCCTTACTGTGTTTATGGCAGGGTATAATAGTAATTGGCCTGCAAGTGCAGCTGCTGGCTCAAAGCTGCAGGTTTCTTTAAGCTGAGAATTGCAGCCAGTTGTGGTTTAGCCCCAGCTGACAGCTAAGCACCATGCAGCCCCTTGCTCCCTGCCCCTCTGTTGTTGTGTCTGTCTGTCCCGCACCGCCCCTCCTGCAGTGGGACAGAGGAGAGAATCAGAAGAGTGAAAGTAAGAAAACTCGTGGGTTGATATAAAAACAATTTAATAGGACAAACAGGAACAAGAAAATAATATATACAAAACAAGTGATGAACAGCATAGCTTCTTATCACCCAAAGTTGATGCTATGCATGACCCCCAGCTGCCCAGCCTCCCAGCTCACACGCACAAGCAAAGCAAGACAAGGAATTCATTCACCATTTCCATCAGCAGGCAGGTGTCAGCCATCTCCAGGAAAACAGGGCTCCATCATGTGTAACAGTTACTTGGGAAGACAGATGCCATCACACAGAACTCAGTGCTGCGCAAGGTCCCCAGCTGTCCAGAAAGATTTGTGAGCTCCAAGATGAGATTATAGTTTTCCACCCAGGCATGCATCATTATGCCATTAAGAAGAGACAGAGGGAAAATTAAGAAAGTTCTTAATGATTTGGAGGAGGTAAAACCAGTAGGGGACGCATACATACATGAAGGATTAAAGCAGGCCAATGTGCAAATTGCAAAGCAAGAAGCCTTGAGTTTTTTAGTATCATCGCATTGATAGATACCTGAATACCTGTTTTTTCACTTTCACTCTTCCAATTCTCTCCCCCATCCCACCGGTGCTAGGAGTGAGCGAGCTGGTGCGTGGTGCTTAGTTGCCAGCCGGGGCTAAACCATGACATAGCCTGAGTGGGGAATGTCACTGCATGCTTGTCCTTTTCCTGAATGTCTTTTACTGGGCTAAAACTGAAACAAATCATTGAGCTGTATGAACCTTTGAGTCCTACCCAGTATGGCTCTTGCTGATAAGAAAAATTGGGAAGAACAGTCTTGATGATTTTACTGGTTTTCGCTGGGATAGGGTTAATTTTTTTTCATAGTAGCTAGTATGGGGCTATGTTTTGGATTTGTGCTGAAAACAATGTTAATAACCCAGGGATGTTTTGTTATTGCTGAGCAGTGCTTACACAGAGCCAAGGCCTTTTCTGCTTCTCGCACTGCCCCACTATGGAGTAGCTGGGGATACACAAGGAGTTGGGAGGGGACACAGCCGGGACAGCTGACCCCAACTGATCAAAGGGATATCCCATATCATATGACCTCATGCTCTGCATATAAAGCTGGGGGAAGAAGGAAGGGGGGGGACTCTTGGAGTGATGGCATTTGTCTTCTCAAGTAACTGTTACACATGATGGATACCTGATTTTCTGGAGATGGCTGATGGCCTGCTGATGTGAAGTGGTGAATGAATTCCTTGTTTTGCTTTGCTTGCACTTTTGTCAGAAAGTGGTGTAGGGGTGAGCACATGCTCACACCTTTTTCATAAAAAAAAGAATTGTGAATAACAACATCTGAGCTCTGTAAGGAAGTTATTTCTGAAAGTGGCATTAAGTGCTGCTTATTACTAGTCTGTGGGAACATCACTTGAAAAGATGGTAATGCATTCTTATTACCATGATGGATTATCTCTATATAGAAAAATGGGAGGGGAAAAAATTCTTAACAATATTTTTGTGTCTTAGAAACTGTCCAAATCCACCAAAAGATCAGGAAGTGTGATGGCAAAACGCTACCTTGGTATTCTTCACTAGAAAGTGCTGGAAAGCAAAATTCTGTAACAGCCAGGCAACTTGAAGTGAGTACTGAACCTTTTGCAGGTGACTGTGTTGACAACAGGACTACTGAAGAATGTCTTCATGGTGGTGAGGATAAAACTGTAAATATGATAATACAGACAGATTCAGACTTCTCTGATCAAGAGCAAAAGGGCCCAGGTGGAAATGTGATGGATATATTGAATTGGGCCAGGCCTCTCCCTGCTCTACTTTCTCCTGTACAGCTTTCACCATTTACTACACAGGTGAGTTTCAGGATGTGTCTGACTTGGCATTAATTTGGTCGTAAAATTACTGCAAAAATAATTATTTTATATTCCTGGGTGCTTTTTTTTTTTTTTTTTTGAGTATCAGTATTAGTTACTTATGCACTGGAAGGGTCTCTGTGTGAGTGTTTAGATCCATATGGATGCTTTTTTACCTTCTAGCATGCTGCCTGTGGAAGGGGGCAAAACATAATTTTTGGAAGTCTATTTAAAAGAAAGTCACTCGTGTCTCAACTGCTGTCATAATTTCTTTTCCCAACGTTGCAGACTTACAGTCGCAACTATTGTTTGGTATAAGCATGGTTTTTGTAGCAAAATTCCATAGCTTGAAAGTCAAGGGGAAGCTACTCAAATGTTTTCTGGTAATCTTAGAATGCAAGTAGGTAGGTAAAGAATCTCTGACTTTTCACTGAGGTACTTTTCATTTATTGAGACCAGTGATAGAGAAGAGTGTAATTCTGTTGATCAACCTTCAATCTCTCAAAACCACTGTGTGTCATGGCCACTGGTGTATTTGTTTAGAGAAATCTATCTTAAAACTGATACCAGGCTTTGGAATATTAACTTTGTATTTTTCATTAAAGGATATATTGTTTGGAGAAGCCACAGGTTCCAGTGATGAAGAAGTTGATTGCAGTGCTTCTGCAATGGAGGATATTTTAGAAGACGACCAAGTTCAGCCTCAATGTTGTAATGTACTCAACCTCAGTGAGGAGTGTAACAGACAGAGTAAATCATGTGAGGATGGTCTTGATTCAGAAATCTCATGTAACATGAGTTGGAATGAAAAAAATGTTCATATAGATCCAAAGATGTCAAACAAGGAGGAGAGAGATGCTGAAACAAAGAAAGCTGAAGCTGCTACTTTAATTACAAACATGGAAACTAATGAAGATTGTTTGGAGGAGAATTCTGAGAATATGGAAACTGAGAAGAGAGAATTAACTGAAACAACAGCATATGAATTGGAAGCCGTTGAAGAACAGAAGGGAAATAGTGAGGATATGCGCAGTGAAGAGGGAGGTTCTTTAGCTGATTTTATGTTACACAGTTTCAAGCCTCAGAATCAGATGGAAAAATGTAGTGAGATAGAGCAAACAGAGGAGAATGTAATCTTAATCAGAACTGTTGATTATGAGGGTACACATGAAAAGCATGGTGAATTAATGAAAGCAGAAAGAGATGGATTATCAGGAGAGAGAGGAGCTCCCAGGGCAGTATCTGTTCCCCAAAATGTTACTCATTTGCCACCTGAGCAATGCATTGTGCTTCAAAGTGAAGATTCTGAGGAGAAATCTGATGTGTTGATACAGAATGAAGTGGTTGAAAATGAAGCAAAAAATGTAATCAAACTAACTAATATGGCAAGTGATGTAGGAGAAAACATAAAACAACTGGTAATTGAAGAGGAAATAACGGGTGTAATACAGATGAAAGGACTCTGTGCAGAGGCAAATAATGAGAGAGCGCTCTCCGAAAATGTAGTGTCTGACTTCAGTAGTCCAAAATCTGTCTGTGAAGTGGAGTGTCCCAAAGACCTAATGATACAGCATGATGGGGAGGGGATAATTATGGAGACTGAGGTAGACACTGAGGTCTCTGCATACTCTCAGTGCTCGGAAATAAAACATGACAGTGAAGGGATACTGGAGAAACAATGTGTGCAAACAGTAAAAGGTGAAGCGGACAGAGAATGCGAGCCAGAGACTGTTAAAGTCTCTAGATGTTACTTACCTGTGTCTGCTATTGAAGGAATCAGAAATTCTCCGTCTATGGATGACATAGACAAAAATGTAAGTATGGAGGGGACTGCCTTGTCAGCCTTTACAAAAGATGATGAACAGCTCAAAATTGAAGACATGAATATAACCAGACATGAAACTATTGAACTAGCCATGACATTTAAGGGAGAAAGTGTTCTAGAAATAGCTGAATCTTCAGAACTATTGCATAGTGCAGAAAATGGAAAATTAGTATCTATAAAGGAGGGGAGATATTTAAAAGGCAAACCACACCAGGAGGAAAATAGTAGTAATTTATTGCGAAGGAAGTCAGACTTTGAAAATATACTTGTACTACCAAAGACGACATGCTTTATTGACACAGAAAGCAGTGTAGCTAAGTGTGAATGCTCTGTGTTAGATTTTACAGAAACAAAAGGTGAAATAGAACAACCCGTAAACCTGTGTAATACATTAGAATGTGGGTTGTCCAAAATTCAAAACATTAGAGTGTTTGAATCTCAAGAGACTGAATTCAAAGTTAATCCAGAAGATTTCAGAGAGGAAAGCAGTGAGCCGTTAGAAAGAGTGGACACCATTGAATCTGTCTTAGTGGAAAGTAATCTTATTTCTCAGGCACAGTTTGCAAAACCTCTGAATCAATTCTTGGTAACTGAAAATGTTAAACATGATGAAATAATAGAGGAATTAAATAAACAAAGCAAGGAATTGGTGACCGAGACTTGTTCCAGTTTATTTAACTGGGAAGAGAATCTTATGAAGAAAAATAAAATTTCAGAGATTGTCTGCCAGCCTACTTCAGAAATGGATTTTAATAGTGGCTTGGCTTTTTCTACTCAAGGGGACTTAGAGATGGGTTGTATAGATACTGAAGAAACAGATTCTCCTGTGCAAGTGGGAATTGGCTTGAAATCCACAATGCCTTCTGATCTAAATTTCAGTCTTCAGAAGGTTGTCAGTTTTGTTGAAACTAATTTCACAGAAAAGGCTGCTTTTCCCTGTACATGGGAAAACAAAGAGGATAAAAATTGTGTTACAGGTAGTGCATTTAGCTGTTCTTCAGAAAGCTTGGAAGAGGGTGCTGAGATTCTATCTGCTGAAAAATGCAACACGTGCAAAGAACTGGAGTGCCCTGAGAGAGAATACATACACAAAAATGAAGCGAAAATTCCAGATGAGAAGGAGCAGCCAGTAGATAAAGAACCTCAGGCATCTGTTAAATCACAGATCCTGGATGCAAACTCTTACAAGAATACTTTTCTTCTCCAAAAGTTTGATTGTCAAGAATCAGGATGCAGGACTTCTAAGTGGGAGGTTAGGAAAGATCCTTCTAGACCTGGTTCACTAACAGCTGGGGGAGAAAGTAAAGAATTGAATAGTTTTGAGGCATCTGGGGAAAATGCCATAAAAAGGTCTAAAATTGATTTTAATATGCCAGAGCAAAGCAATGAATCTGAAGAAAAAGACGGTTCTAAACAAAAAGTTAAGTATTGGAAATGTTCTGAATGTGTTCCCATGGTCAGAAAGAAACTGAGAGCTTCCAGGAGAATTGCAGTGGGTGCTCTGGAAACTGATGCGATTGTTGATGTTGATTACCAAGTATGTGAACTTCATTCAGCAATGCACCCAGGAAACACTTTGACAGTTAGTCATCTAAAAGCAGACACTATGGTGGATGTGGATACACACAAGGAAACAAACACATCTCCAGATACTGCAAATGAGCTGTCAAGTGTGGTTGGAGATGGCTATCCTAAAGACTTAGCCCGTTGGAAAAGAGAGTGTATATTAGTAACCTCTGAAAATACTGAGGGTGCTAATGTATGCATGGTAGATTCTAACAGAGCTGCATGCATCATTGACGGTGAGGAAAGTCTGTTAAGAACTGGGGCATCGAAAGAAAGCCCTGTGATGCCAGATGCATCAAAAAATGGAATACCACTGTGCCAGACGTTAGCCAGATTCTCAGAAACTTGCAGACTGGCTGTAAAAACCAGTAAATTAAATACAAGAATGTTAGCATTTTGCAATTTCTTAGAAGAAAATGATTCTGAAAAACTTCAGTCAAATGCGGAGCAAAGTCTACTGCATGGTGTTGGTATGGGGGTCTCAGTGTTTGAAGAATATAATCATACTCAAACTTGCACTGCTTGCAACATAGGAGAAAATAACACTGATGTTATCCTAGATGATAGCAGTAAAAAAAAAAAGTTTGTCAAGTATCTTCCAAGTCCAGCCCTATCTGATGTAGAGTGCAATTGTCAGACAGTTAGGCAGGCTTCTGTGCCACAAAAAACAGTATTTGAGAAGCTACGTATGTTGGAATCAGATTCTTGTGCGGATGTTGTTCTCAAAAAGAGCCATAAATTGAAGTGCAAAGAGCAAGAACCATCTGAAATCTTGACTTTTTCAACCCAGACAGCTGCCCAAGTAATGCGTGCCAAGCTATCAAAGAGGCTATTTCAAGGTAAAAGAAAAACAAAGACTCTCAAAGTTAAACTAACTCATCCAGTTCTTGCAAAAGCTGATACGTCTATGTCAACAAAATGCTCATCTGAGACTATAAATAAAATTAGGCAAGAGATGGGTCCTCCTCTTCCCCCCTTGCTGCTGCCTTTGATTGCTACTCCTCCGAAAGCTGCATGTACCATGTCCCCAGTGACGTCTTCCACTGGTCGATCCTCTTTGCTTTCCCCTCTTGATGACCTGATATCCCCACTACGTGAAACTCCTGTTCCTCCTCTCATGTCTCCAGTAACAGATACTCCAACAGTAAAATCTACTCTTTTATTTTCTCCTCCCTCACCCTCAGAAATGTCAGTAAGTAGAAGGATTCACTCCTCACCTTTGAAGTTTTGTACTTCCATTCCAAAGCATGCACTTCCTGTCCCAGGAAGATTTCCGTTGTTTGCAGCTGATAGTGCTGCTCCAGGTGCTCCTCAGGAGAACTCTGTGAAAATACTGGACACTATGTATCCAGAGCTGTCTGCAAGGGCAAGGACATTAAACATTCTGAAAGGCAATATTCAGCTTCACCGATGTGCTTTTTCAGACAGCCAAAGTTTGCCAGGACCTGTGGCTCAAATAGGTGGGCTCAAAGCAATTGCATCTACGTCAACTGCTTTTGTTAAAACTGGGAGCAATTTGAAATCTGATAGTAGCAAAGATCAAGACAAAAATATGCAGAATCAGCAATTGTTTTCAAGTTCATCGAATCATCTTGAAAAACGGATGTTATTGCCAATATCTATGCCAAGAAGTGCAAAGAGACTGAGGTTGGACAGTGAACCACCAAAGCTGGAGCCCAATGGTACTGCTGGTATTGGAAATACTAAAAATAAAATCTCTGAAATGCAGGAGGCTTTCCATGACAAAAGCTGTGAAATCAGTGATTCAGCACACAGTTCCAGTTTAGAAGCATCACTAGCAGTAAGTGTTACTGATCCTGACTGCCAGAAAACTTCTTTGGCATTGAAGAAAATTGCTGAATCCTGTTTCGACTTATTACCAGTTATTAAAGGTCATGTGTATGTTGGCAATATCTCAAAGATTCCAATAATGAGAGATGAAGAGAAAGAAGTTATCTATGAATTTGGTATAAAAAACAAGGTAAGTAGCATATTTTGTAATTTTGTATTTTAATAATGACTTCTGTGCAGATGGAAAGAGTGTAAGTATGTAGTGTTTGAATTCTGAATTGTTCAGGCAATCTGGAGAGCCAAAGTGTAGTCTTGAAAGGTTATCAGACATCTAAACTTGTATAACTTAAGGAAATATACAACTTCACAAGAAATTACTGCTCAATGGTGTCCAAGATGCAAAATTGCATTTCTAAATACATTTGCTTTCCTGATGTATGCATAAAACACTTTATTTTTGCAGCATTTTTTGTAGTGGATAGCATTAACAATTGTAGAAGGAGTTCCTCTAAAAGTGTGAGGTTTGATTACCTTTTTTATTTTTTCAATTAAATAAGATAAACTTCATTGTGTATATAATAGTGACATACCCTTTCATTCCATGTTTACCTTTATTATGCTACATCAGGTTGTCCAAATGAATTTTATTGGAAAAATCTTTCATTAGTTTGTTTCTCAGAACTTGCTTAGCATCAGTGTTGAAAAAAATCACTTTAATTGCTGTCTTTCTCATAGATAATTTGTAGTCTGCAGCAGAGCAATTCACCAACTGATGCATAGCAGCATTTTTTCCAGTTTCAGTTCTTGAACGTTGTTAAGGTCTGCACAGAAGTTGCTACCAAGTTCTTGGGTCATCTTTGTTAGGAGTTGCCAAATCTGGTAATTTCATAGAAGCAAGGCTGTGGCAGCTTTATGTTTCCAGGTCCAGCCAATGCAACGCCATGTATGCCTAATAGGCATGCACGTGCACAATATGTGCCTAATCTTCTTCCCTGGTCTGGCTGATGAGGGTGAAACCTGGTAGTGTAAAATACATACATATATATACAGACAGCGTGGATCCCTCCAGTAGCTAACATTAGACACTCAGTATATCCAGTAGGTGGCTCCTGTTCTTCCCACTTGTCTCATGCACTGACAGATAACAGACACAGAAGCACACACACATCCACACATGTAACTGGTACAGACCTACGGCCTTACCTGCATCTGACCCTCAGACCCCTGGTCTTTCAGGTAGCTGGCTTGGACCTTCTGATTACTCACAAAGCCAATGCTCAGATTCCCTGGTGTCTGCAGGTATCTAGTCTAAACCTGTGGCCCCTCCAGCACCTGGCTCCAAAGCCTCTCATTCCACTTCCCATTTTAGCCTTCCCACTAACCATCTTGTAGTAAGTCTCTCACAATCCCAATATTCGCCTTCCTTGCATCTCATATTGAGTCCCTTGTTTCTGTAGACAGTAACACCCACTCCCCACCTCCTGCAGTGTGTAAAAGTGATCTGCGGAGAGACTCTGCTGTTGACTAGTAAGTCATGCACCTGGACAATGGGTTGTGTCGTCCTGTGACAGCTCTGGGAGTAGCCCAGTCAGGGTGTTCCATTTGTTATGATTAGGTTATTGGGGTTCCTCTACCTGTCATTATTCCTTTCTTTGCTTTTTGTTTAAGGAATATGGTTTTTAATCACACAGCTAAACAATTTATACTTAAAGAATAGTAGTCCCATTCTGCATCTGTTTAAGGCATGTTTATTCTGGGAAGTTGCTTCTCACTCTTTTTTTTTCTTTCACTGGTTGCCTCTGATTTACCTTGTTGCATTTTTATATGTATGTAAACAGTATTCTTGCAAATAAGATAGTAGTTCTTTTTACTTGTCATACTACTATAATGTTATCAAATATTCACAAGTATATAACAGCCAAACAATTTTTTTGGTACCTTATAGCATTTAGCAGACTCCTTGCTGCATGTTATTCTCAATAAACTCAAGGCTCAGAAGAATGCTACAAATTACAATTTCAATCAGGCTCTATGTCGAGTCTATACAGGAATTTGTCGACAGTTGGGAGATTTGGAAAGAGCCCGTCTTTTCTGCTATAGCCTACTTAAAGAAGGTATAGTACGACTTAATGATCTTGTATCTTAAGTATGCTGTGTGACTTTGCTGTAGTGTTCCAGAATGATTATGTTACTAAAAACAGACAAACAAAAATCCTGTGAAAGGGACATTTTCCTTAGAACTTTTTTCTATAGTGCAGAAGTATAGACTGTTCTAGAAGAAATTTCCCTTCTCACAGTTCCCCCGCATCACCAGTTTGGTAATAACTTAGAGTCTTAGTAGTCTATTATTTTTCCAAATAAATACTTTATTTAGGATCCTCTGTGCTTTCATTTTTGCCCCACCATCTCCAAAATGATAATGTGATTACAGGGAACTTCGTACTTTTTACTTATTAGCATTTTCTTATTTTAACTAAGAAAACACTGATTCACAAAGCCAGTGAGTTAAAACCATGTATGGGCTTAAAATAGTGTCAGGAGTTGGACAATACCTTGATCAAAACCAGTGCTTTTTTACAACACGTCCTTCTGAAAGTTTTATTACTTCCTGTTATCCAAAGTCTCACTTGGTTGAAAGGTTTTCTCATTTTGGTTCCCTTCTTCTCCCTGCCTTCCTTTAGTTCCTGGTAACAAAGGTAATAAATACATACTATCACTGTACTAAATAAGGAGTCTGTCTTAGTTCTGGAAGGACTTCACTTAGTTTCAAAATACCAAGCCATCCAGGGCTCATAACAGTATACTGGTATCTGTGTTTCAAATTAAAACAAAACGAAATTTGAGAGCACTGAGGAGCAAAACACTACAACTTTTGATTTCTTCAGTTAGTGATTATCTTCCATATAATATTCTTGTCTTTTTTCTTTTTTTCTTTTTTTATCTTTTTATGGATTCTGATTTTATTTTGTTCTTAATTATCTTTTTTTGTTGGGTTGTTGGATATTTTTGTTTGGGATTTTTTGCTTGGATTATTTTTGGAATTCCTGTTTTCTATTCTATTTTTCTGTCCTTCATGAGGTCCATCTTAACTCTCCTTTCACTTTTTCATGCTAATAGTTTTAATACTGCACCATGTCAGAAACTGTTACTTGTCAGATATCTTCTCTTAGTCTAGATTAACAATGAAGACTTGTTTCGTAGTATGTTCGTACTTTTTCTTTTTGTGGGCTCCTGCAAATAATAAACATTCCCCTTTTTTTTTTTTCTTTTTCTGAGTAAGATCCAAACTTCAGTAGCTAAGTGCAGATTTTTATTGAATGATTTTCCGTTCTGTACTTTGAATTGCATAAATTTCTGTTGTGGTTATTCTGTGGTTTTATTAAGTTTTGAGTGTGAACAGCTGTAAACACACCTTAAGGTTGGAGGGTTTTTAATTTGTTTATTTTTATTATTACAGTGCATTTTAGGGTTTTCTCTTTCATGTAGTTTCACATATTAATTCCCATCAGAATTATGGCAACACAAGTGTGAGCTATGTGCCAGCTACACAATTGTCAAACTGATTATAAACAGTCAGTACTACTTCATTAGATGTGCATCATCTGTTCTCTTGACTTCTTGTCCATCCTTTTTTGTTCTGTTCTCCTTTCAGGTATTCTGCCTTAAATAACTATAAATTAAATGTTACTTTTCTTTGGTTATGTTTCCTTTTACCCCTCTTCTGTTCCCCTCCTTTTTTCTTTTTTTTCCTTTCTTCTTTTGATGCCCCTTTAACTGTTACTCATCACTGAGTGAGTCTTTTTGAGTGTTCCAAGTTCATGGGCAGGCAATTCAAGTGGCAGCGTGTAGATAATTCTAGTTTAGCAGCAGTCCTCGTTCTGACAGAAGAAAGTTCATCCTTACGTGATGAAGGGCTTCACACTAGGGAAGGTCTATCCAAGACACTGGATAGAACTCTTAAATTCTTTATGCTCAGTGAATCCATTAAAGCTACTTGATTTGATGTATTTTCATATGCTCTCTAGTTCTCAAGATCATTCTAAATATGTAGAAGTTTTGCTGAAGTGAAGATGGAAGACCCATTTAGCTTTTCAGTTGTCATTGGTTTTTGTAGCTTTTTATAATGACAATAGTTTTTCAGGCATCATTTCATGCATGAAAGTAATATGTACTTCTTGCTTATTCCAATGGACTTTTTATTACTTGCAGTCTACACGCTAATGTTTTATCTTAATATTTTGCCTAGAAGATCTCTGTTTTGGTGTTCAGAAGGGTCTATTAGCTTCCCTGTGATGGCCTGGAACTCTGTCCTCTGTTACTCATATAGTTCCGGATACATAGTTGTCAGATACTTGCTCTGAATTAATTTAATGAATGATGTTTCTTCACTTATATCAGTAGCACACTTTTTTGTGTCTACGGCAATACAATTTTGACATGCATCATTCGTATACGCTCACTTACAACTTGTATAATTTCCCTGATGGAGTTTGGGAAAATTGCTGAGCAATATCAGATTTCATATTTGAATTGTATGAAACTTCTTTGCAAAGGTTTTTGGGATTTGGGGGTTTTTTATGTGGATTTCATAGGTGTATGGGTGCAAGGTGTTATCAAGTACTGTGCATTTGTACTGAAGACCTGATATTCACATTAGTACACATCTCAGGATTATTTTTTTCTTTTGGACTAGCTCTAGTTTGATCCAGTGATCAGAGTGCTCATTTGACTGGACTGTATTAGGTAGGCTTCTGGAGTGCATCTTCCAGTTCAATTTCATCTTAAAAATATCCAGTTTCAGTGCTCCAAGACCACTCTCCTTAGTGAACTAAAGCGCAGTAAGAAGGATGAAGGGAGATTAACCTTGAAATGCAGAAGGAAAGGTCCTTTTGCACTGTCACTACACAGCGAAATCCAGTGAAGCCTTCCCCCCCCCCCCCCCCCCCCCCCCCCCCCCAAAAAAAAAAAAAAAAAAAAAAAGAAGGGGG
>VXBL01003091.1:156229-201734 GCA_013400195.1 Aramus guarauna
GACTGAACTTACAATAGGGAGGGTGGCTTAGGGGGGGATTTATTTTTTCCTCGAGTTTTTTTTTTTTCTTACTTAATCTCAGGACTGAGATGTGCTAGTATGACTCCCCTTCCCTGGGCTGCAGTTGTTATGTGACTTCTAGGCCTTCTTTCCTAGTTATCTTGCTGAAGTGTACTAGCTTTTAATGCCTGAGTATATTTTTTGTTGTTGTTTTTAAATGTTAAAAACTTACTTTGTTCTCTCTTTTTCTTTAGACTTCCCAGACTCAGAAAAATTGATTTTATTTATCACAAATGTGTGGTCTGACATATTTGTCTTCCAAGGTGCAATTAACAAAGCTATGCAATTAGTAGTCAGGCAGAGTGCAAGCAATGAGATACTGGCCTGTTTGAGCACTTATCTCAACTGGGAACAGGTAACATCTGCTTTCATTGTCAGTATCAGCTTTTGTCTGCATTGGTTGCTTTGCTGGCTGAATCAAATCCAGCAGCTTGCTTCTGGTGAAGATTGTGAAGATACCCTGTGAATTGCCCATGGAGTCTGTGCAACTGCACAACTAATGCTGCTTCAGGTCTTTTTCCTGTGGTTGCCTAGACCCTAATAGAACACAACACTCTTCTCGTTTTTCCTATTAAATACTAATCCCTTTATTAAACATTAAAAGTAAACATTGTTTTTAAACTTTGACTAGAGTGTTCGTGGACTAGGGAATTCTATCCCTCTATGGATCTGTGACTTTGAGGTGTTTTTTTATATTTTGTTTTGTTGAGGTTTTTAATATGTTTTGAGCTTGTCTGTCTTTCATACTTCTCTGTGTAATAGGTTATTATTTATCACAGGTAAACTAAATAATAAAATAATAGGTTATTATTTTATTATTTAGTTAATTTGAAGATGAGCCTGTCTCTTTTTACTCATGATCTTTCTGTGAGGTAGACTGTAAATACCCATTTATCACCAAAAAAATATCATCCAATTAATTTCATAAGCAGCTGGCATGATCAGTACAAAGCTGCAGTGATGGTGGAAGAAGGATGACCAATGTTAAGGACCTAAGGACTTTTGAGATTTTAATTCAAGTCTTTAGGCCCTTCGATGAGTTATTTATTTTCTGTCAGTTTTCAGCAGGCACATATTACCATCCTGAAAGGGATGTTGCAAAGAAGAAAAATTGGGACACACTTGATATCAGTAGGAGCAAATTTACATCATGCAGATGGAAAGTCAGAGGTACTTCACTTCTGGAGGAGTTTGTGTAACAGGCTTGTGTGTTTGCTTGAAGGCTAGGGCCCTGGTAGTTTTGAAAACCCCATATTAATGCCAGGCTTGCTTAGTGGACATGCTATAGTTCTGTAAATATCAAGTGAGCAAATTCATTGTGATTTGTACCTCACCTACTCCCTATCCTAACATGCTGCTCCACAACTGCCTTGGGTACAGCAACTAGGCTTACTGCTGTCAGCATAGCTTTTAGGTATTGTACCCACTGGAAAAGGTGTGGTGATCTTCTTTTTTTAGATCTGAAACCAGCCCAGAGTTTAATATGGTACCACTGGAATTACAGCCCCTATAAACGTCCTGATTTACTGCACATTTAAAGTGGAGTGTGTTAAGATGGCATGGATTTGTATATGTTTCTTTTTTTTTATTAAATCACAGTTGTGATGTAGCATTAAGCTCTGGTATTCAGAGTTATGCTGTACTGCAATCCCTGTTTAGCAAAAAATTTTTCTCCATTCTGTTAGGGTGCAGCTTTCAATCTCATGGCAATAGAGATGTACATAAGTATGTCTTAGTGAATATTCCTGGAAATATTAATTCTATGCACTCACACTACCTACTTTCTTTATGGATCTCTATGAAATAAGAGAGCTGCTGCAGCTGGGGAGAAGGACCTCGGGAATTTCTATATTGATGATAGCAGATGATGTCATCCTATCTGTACAATGTTTTTTACTTAGGTGGAAATACAGGGACAAATTTCAAGTGGATTGCGGTCGACAAGCTGTTAGAAGCATAATTTCATGAGAAGATTATTCTACTTAAGAAAGTAAAGGTCCTGTAGAGTGGGTGTTTAGTTCCTGGTCAGAGTATTCCATTTTAGTGACTTGCACCACTGCAGAATTTGCCAATTATGTGAGATTTGTACCGAGAAGATATGCTGAGCACCCACTGTGCTTATGTGATAAGCCTAGAATTTTTTCTTAATACTTCAGATATTCAAAAGATGTTTTTAAATTTCCTTGCTTGCCCTAGCTATTTAATTAGCAGAATTGTTTCACATGACATGTTTTTACAGAGTTATTACCACCTCAACTATTGAAAGTACTTGCTTGGAAATGAGCCCCTAATGAACAATAAACAATAACAAATTTCAACATCAGAAAATCATTTAAAAAAAGCCCAAAAACTTAGACAGTGAGCAGGATTAGTCTAATCTTGCATTGGAAAACACTCTTCTGACCTTAAAGCTTCATTGAGAGAAACAAAAATCCTGAAATTGTAGGAGGAGAGAAGAGGGTATGTGTAGGGTTTATGGGTTTTGTTGGCTTTTTTCCCCCCAAACTCTCCTTTTAGTAAAGGCATCAAGAAAAATACTGAGTACTTGAAGATTTTAGTTTATGTACTCTTTTTGTTTGTGTTAAGTCAAGCCCATAGTTGAATTTATGGTGTAAGATGGTGTGGATAGAATCAAATATATGTAAAGAGTTTGGTTCTGGGTTGGTAACTTTTCATGCATTAAGATAATCACCTTCTAAAATTCCAGAGTTCCTCTTTAGATGCTGGTATTATGGTCTCAAACCTGCTTTTAGAAATGCAGTCATGTTCAAAAGTAGAATTTCAACTGAGTGAGCAATACGGAGAAGATCTGAGTGAAGATGCTTGGCAGTACATATTTGCAGTTGATCTGCTCTGCTCTCACCTAAAGTGGGATTGGACACATAACAATGTTATAAGGTATTGTGGCAAGCAGTTCTTTCAAATGTTTTCCTGTTTGGGTTTTTTTTGTGGTTTGTTTTGGTGTTGTGGGCTTTTTTTCCAAATTTGAGACATTATGACTTAGATTTTAACATGATAAAACATTGCATAGATACTTAGAAATGAGGGCATTTGAACCTGATGAGACCTAGACTACTGTGTTTGTGTGCCTTATTTTAAGATAGAATGAGTGATCAATGAGGAAATACAGGATTTTATGGTACTCGTCCAAGAAATTAACCCTCTCTGAACCATTCTCATAAAAAATTGCTTTTAAAGGAGCTTTATGTGGACAATTGTGAAAGACTTTGAGATGGATTGTTTGTCAACAAAGCAAAATGATTGATTGTCTAAACTTAATTGTTGAATTTCCCTCCCCCCCCCCCATCACTAGAAAATGAGGGTGGAATTTTTGATGTGTAAATAGCACTCCAGTGCTGAAAGTAAAACATAACCATACTCATTAGTGTACTATCCTGATTTCAGTCTAATTTTAATTCTGCAATAATTATAATACTTAGATTCAATGTCTTAAATTTTTGAACCCCATAATCCAGTGCATGGACTGCTACCATACTTAACTTGGTTTGAAAGACTTCGTTTTGATACCTACACTGATCTGACAGCCCGTATTTTCTATGTAGAGGTTATATAACCTAGTAGAATCTCAAAAAATACGGCGTTTCTTTAACTATGACCTAATGTAATCATTGAGTATAAAGTAAATGCAAATAACTTACAGTGATTATCAAGTCTTTCATACAAGTTCCATGCTTTCAAATAGTAAAGAAGTTATTTTTAGTTATTAGCTTCAGTGAAAGGTATGTCATTTTAACTAGAGCCATACAGGGTTGATTGTGTGGAGTTGTGCTTATAATAGGTAACTAGGTCTACTAGCATCATTTTAAGGAGGAAAAAAGTCTTCTCTCAGGTCATTTCAGGTTTAAAAAGAAGCATCAGATCCTACTTGTAACATGCAAACTGAATTTTCAGTCATATAAGAAGCTCGCATAACATCTCAGCATGACATTTGAAAGTAACATGATTTCCTATACATCTGTGAAGTCAGTGGAGTAAGTTCTTGACTTTAGGTAGAGATGCAGAATGTTGCAGGGAAATGAATGGAAGATGAACAGGAATACTACTTTGAACAGGAATGACTCCTCCAGAAAGTTAGCTTTGATTGTTTGGGTTTAAAACCTTCTTTACGTTACTCATTAGTGGATTCTTGGAAAATTATGAGCTTCCCTAGAAGGTGAATTAAAGAAGCAAGTGGAGCTACGGAAATACATGGTAAACAGAAAAACTGTTTGCATTCATTATTGTATAAATATTGTACCACCCCTTCATGCAGTATCAGATTTTCAAATTCATTTGTCTTTCACAGCAAAGTACTTTGGCCTTCTATGGATAAATGGGTAAAGAAGAGAAAGGGGCATGAAACTGCTCAATGCATTCCTGATAGTGTTATAGCATTGACACTGAGGCTAATTGGTAAGTAATCTAAATTCTTGGTTGAACTTCTGCTTTGTGAAATATGTCCTTTGATAGTGTCAGTTTGCCTGGAAAGTGAATTTAAGTATTTTTGCATTTTTTTGGATCTTTATTTATTTTTTTCTCACTTTCTTAAAAGAATTTTCACCTTAAAAGCCAACCTTTTACAATCCTACACAGATATTTTCTGTTTGTCAGCCTCTGGAAAGCATGTACTTAAATTTTCAGAGATGTTACTCTGATTTCAATAACAAATACTAATAACAATAACAAATACTAAGATGTTTTATGTATTTAAAATTAATCATCTGTAGCTACATATAGCTTTATAGCAAAGTGTATAAAACAAGGTTTTATATGCAACATAATACTGCTTCTTGCAATTTTAAGTTAGATTCATTTATTTGGGATCTAGATGGCATTCAAGGTAAATACATAAACTTCAGGTTTCAATAGATATTTTCAGTATGTAGGCTGTATAATATTGTTTGTTAAACAGATATTGCATTCTTAGAGAGCTTTACACTTACAAATTAGAAACCTGTGGGAGGTTGGATCAATCTGATGAAAAATGCCTTGTGGTCATTAGTAACAACAGAAATAATATAGGACAACTGTTGTTCCCAGGACAACATGGTAACAAGAATGACTAATTTTAGTAATTGAAATTTGCATTTTCTGTTGATACTCCAACAGACTATCAGCAAGTCTAAAAATTAGGAAGTTGACTGTCTAAATGTCAGATACATAGTAACATTTTTTTCTTTCAGGTCGATTGGGCCAAATAGGTTTGAAGGAAGGATATCTTGCTGCAGTGAAGAATATTAGTTCTGTAATTGGACTGTTTGTACAGCATGCAAAAGAGGAAGGTAATGTTTATTTAGATAAACTTTAGTGTAACATCTGCAATGTGAAGTTTTGCCACTGTAAACAGAACACCCACAAATTGAGACAAATATGCCAAAACAGCCTGCTTGTGCAGCTTTATGTTAGCATGTAACACTACAGTTTTCAGTTTGAGTCCCTTTCTCGTCTGAAGGTAATGATGAAGCATGTGTATTGCCTTCTGTTTTGAGACAGAGTACAACTCTGAGATCGTTTCAGCCACCTCGGAATTACATTGCATCATGTAACAGCATATCAGCTGCCTCAGAGAACTTAAAGGGTGATCTTAACTTGAGCAGTAATAGCTAATTTGTTACCTGAGCAGCTCATGATGAAGCTTGATACTAGCAAGATTGTTGTATTGGGAGAGGGTTGCAAGACAGTCCAAATTCCTGACTGAGACAATGCAAGGCAATTAGTTATTCTAGATGTTGAGTACATTTTGCAGTAAAGCATTGGTTGATGTTAGGGAGCTGTTCTGAACCATTTGTATAGCTTCTCTTCCTTGCAATCTCAAGTTCTTCCAAGTAGGTGGTGTATGTCACTGTTTCAGACTCTCTGTAAACCTGACTGTTTTCATAAAAGTCTAATCGCCCTTAACTAGAGTAAAATCAGTAGATGCTCAAATCTTTTATGCCTTTTGAATACTGAAAACCTGGTGAATTCAGGAAGCTAGAAAGTGCTAGTATAAAATGAGATGTTAAGGAATTTCTGTGCAGGTTGTCATCTTGCTACTTTCTGGTTTTAGGCATCCCAATTGTTGAACTAATAGTTTCTTCAGATTCAGGTTTCCCCAAAACATTATTGCATATCAAAGTTTCTATAAGCTGATCTGTGTTAACTTTTTGCAGGTGTTCCCTGGGGTGTGCAGCTGGCAGCCATATATTCACTGTGTGACTTGGGTTCAAGCAATCCAGAAGGTATTGTTGAGGCCATCCATGCTTGGAGAGCAACAGTTTTTAACAACATCCCTTTTGCTGTCACAAGTGGCATAGCTGAAATCACTTCTTTGTGTAAAATGGAGCTAAACTAAAATCTGGGGAAGTGAACTGATGTAAAGGAAGAAGTGCCTTATTTTCCTAAGCAGTAGTTGATTCCAGCTAAAAACAATACAAAGTGGTGTGTCCTCTTTTATTTATTTATTTTTAACAGAATGTCTGATCTCACAAAGCAAGCTCAAGTATTTTATTTAGCTTTTCTGTTTCAGGGAAGAGTTTTAAAAACACTAAATTTAAAGATTTGCTTTTCCTAATAACTGATCAGTGATCTAAACTCAATGTGTGTGTGACTCCTGAGATATTTCTGATTTGATGTCAATAAAAAAATCAGTAAGCTTCCATTATTTTACTTCCATCAGTTTGGAACATGGGCCTTTTGGCACAACAGAAGATTGAGCCTGGCTGAAAACCTGCCTCTATTATTTTTTACTATATTTATAAAGTAAGCATTCAGAGAGCAGAACTTTGGCCAGATTCTGCTTTATTTTGCTTGAGTAGTCTCATCAGCTTAATTTTAAAATACTTGTGTAAAACAGGTAGCAATTGGCTTTTTGTGTAACAATCATGTATAGAGTAACAGAGATATTAAATCTCTGAACTTGTATATATGGTATATTCTGATAATGTGTCTCACATTTGATATTGTTCCACTTGGGGAATTTTGTTTATGTAAATAGAAAGTTTGTTCAAAAAAAAAAGTTCATGTTTCTAATGATAGCTTCACTACACTGTGTGTTTTTATATCTTTCATAATAAAAGAAGCAAATACTATTGTGTTCTTGTTGGTCTTTTTAAATAACACAGAATGAACTGTAGTTTCTAGCTTATATAAATACTACTTTATGGGGCAGGAAGAAATTACCTATAAGGTCATTTCAATGAATGAACTGTCCATGACACTGCACTTCTGCCACTGGAAAGAAGGTATATTGCATCTCTCCAGAATTTTCTGTATGGCTTGGGGGCTGGGGATGTAGTTTTAAAAATCCATTGAAAACTTCTGTTTTCACCACGTGATTATAACCATATGAAGGACTGAGTTTTGCTAATGCAGATTCTCATTGTAGTGGAACCCACACTCTGCCAGAGCTTTGATGCAATGTCAGCCTTTTTTCCTTTTGATCATAAAAAGGTCAAAAGGTTTTTAGTCTTCTGAAGACAGCTGTGAACTTGGATAATGAAATCTTTAACTCAGAGTGAATCAGACAGCACACAGTTTATGTCCTTGCAGGCACATCTATGCTTTCAGGCTTGTCTTCAGTTAGTTCAGTATCTTTCAGTTGCAGCAAGCACTTTACAATTTCTTCTGGTTCTTGTAAACTTTTTTGGCACCTGAGGACCAGTTGTGTTTCTTGGTCCCTTCAATAGTTTGTGAGTTGCTGCATGAGCTGCAGGCTCTCAGCTCTTGTTGACAGATACTGTTTCCTGGAGGTTCTGCTCTGCAGTATGTTGAGTTGCTCATTAAAGAAAGTCATCCCCTTCACCAGTTCTTCTTGATTAGGTGCTGCTGTCTTCAACAGGCAAAATGCGTGCTGCTTTTGGTATTGCCTGTTGTATTCATGTGTGTAGTATCGTACTTAAATTTAATTTAGACACGAGCTTTAGCTTATTCTGCCTTGCCAGTTTGTTTTTACATCTACTTCAGATTAATGTCTTAAAACCTACTGGCTGTTTTTGGTGTGAATGGAATTTTATAAGAACCTCCCTTATATCTTATGCCTCCTATTCTAGACTCCCTGATAAAGACACTTAAGTAAAATCAGTTTCCTAATGTTTCTAAATATTCACTGGAAATGTAAAATTCTGGGTTGGAATAGCTGGTATTGACAGTTCAAAATATATAGCAAAATCATGTATTTTATAAAATGTAGATTGTATATTTTGTGTATTTACACAATTTATACAAAATATCGTATACGTATTTTGTTTCTGATCAAATTGCTTTACACTCTATTGCTTCTGTATAGAAGCAAGTTCTTAGTTCACACATCCATTCTTCAGTTCTGCCACCAGAGTCTGTCTTTGCAGTGTCTGTACCTGGCATGTTCTTTATGCTCTATGTGTGACATAAGGGGTAAGACATGCTGAGCCTTCAGTTCTCATGTCCTCAGTGAATTGCAATACTTCATGTCTGACTCCTTTTGATTATACTTTTATTTCAAAAGCATCTTTCTGTACCACTTGTGATAGTCAGGTTCCATCATATGACACTCATTCCAGACATATTTGTATTGTCACAGCTTAGAACAACGTGCCTGAGAAATTCCACTGCTCTTCTATATCACAGATGAAGCATAGTACCTTCCAAGTTATGGGGCTTCATGCTAGAAGGATTAAGTCTTCAGATCCAGCAGGCTGGGTCTTTTTATCTGTGCCAGATCATTTTGCCTTGTCCTTGATATCTTTGAAAGCTAATAGCTTAAGAAAGGCCAAATGAGAAGTGCCTTGCAAGCCATCTAGCCTTCTTACCTGCTTTTTCTGGATTCCAACATGCTGTACCTCTGGAGGCCTTGATCATTGCTGCAGACTAATGCCTAGCTATTCAGGCCATCCTTCAGCACCAAGAAAATCACTGCTGATAACTGTTCCTTCCAGCTACACCTGATGCAAAACCTCAAGAGACTGATTTTTGCCAGCACTGGTGATGTGATGGCTTTGGCTGCATTAGTGTTCATTTTTCCTTTGTTGCTGCCTTGGTCCTTAGCCTTTGTGCTAGTACTGTAGTCTGAGGCATTCAACTCTGTCTTCATTTCTGCTGCCAGTGCTGCTAACATGATCAGCTCTGGTATAAAGAGTTGGCATTGATATGCATTCTCATTTTTGTGCCTCTTCAGAGCCTGACTACCAATCCAGTCTCTGAGATACTGAGAACCCTCTGAGAGGTTCTTTCCTCTAAAGTGAAAGCATGCAGAGCAAAGTGCCCACTGATTTCAGTTGCAGATATAGCTGCTAGCATTCTGGACATCAAATTGACCTAAGTTAGTTTAACACAGCCAACTAGGTCAATGAAAAATGCCTAGTAGTATTGGTAATACCTGTGCACAACAGGCACTGCTACAGAAGTCTCATGTAGCCTTTTGTAGTTTAATGCCAGCCAGCAGTTAAGCCCCACACAACCACTCACTCCCTCCATCCCAGCGGGATGGGGTGAGAATTGGAAGGGTAAAAGTGAGAAAACTTGTGGGTTGAAAGAAAGATAGTTTAACAGGTAAGCAAAAGCCATGTGCACAGGCAAAGCAAGACAAGGAATTCATTCACCACTTCCCATTGTCAGGCAGGTGTTCAGCCATCTCCAGGAAAGCAGGGCTCCATCATGCTAATGGTTAGTTGGGAAGGCAAATGCTGTCACTCTGAACATCCCCCTTTCCTCCTTCTTCCCCCAACTTTTAGTGCTGACCATGACATCATATGGTATGGAATATCCCTTTGGTCAGTTGGGGTCAGCTGTCCCGGCTGTGTCTCTCTCCCAAGTTCTTGTGCACCCCCAGCCATCCCGCTGGTGGGGTGGTGTGAGAAGCAGAAAAGGCCTTGGCTCTGTGTAAGCACTGCTCAGCAGTAACAAAAACATCCCTGTGTTATCAACACTGTTTTCAACACAAATCCAAAACATAGCGCCATACTAGCTACTATGAAAAAAATTAACCCTATCCAAGCCAAACTAGCACAGGTTCCAATAAGGATCCAGAGAAAGGAATTTGTGTCATGTTGAAGCTATGTGATGTCTGGGACACTGGGCATTTTGGTGATTGAGAGGGCTATGGGGATTTTATGTATAGCCTTTACTTATCTTTCTTGCATTAAAATGAGGACAGACTATCTGGAGTGGAAGAAGGACAAAAGTAAGAAAAGATTGACAATAAAAGTATTGATAATAAACCTGGTGAAGAAAATGAATGGGAAATAGATCAAATAAAAGAAAAGAAGAAAGGAGCAATGTGAGAAAAGGAACCCAGATGTTTCAGTGCAAAAACATTCTATCCCAAAAATCTTCACAGCAAACAGAAAATCCTATTGCTTTTAGAATTTTTATAAAACACTGACATTTGAAGTATATGAAATTTGCAAGGTAAATATCAGAGCTTTCAAAGACCAAAAATCTACTTCTATACTAATTTGGAAACAAAATTTTAAAAACAAACAAACAAAAAAACAAACAAAACAAAACAACAAAAAAAAACCACAAAGCCATTTACATGAAAACAATCTTCTGTTCTGCTAATATGACTGTATGAATGTACGAATATTTTTTCATGTGCCAGAATGAATGTGAGCCTGATTTTAATTCTGTTATTACTCTCTACTGTCCAATCAAACTGCATCTGAATAACCAAAATCAGAATCATTAATACCTGAAGGTATATAATCACTCATATAAAAATAATGCTCGTACCTCCCACACAGTGTCAAAGTTACAGTATATAAAGAGCCGTAAAATGTTGATGTCCAAAATAGGTGAAGAAAGTATAGCGATTTTCACCATATGAAAAACTTTATCTGTATAATTAATCAGAAATTACATAAGTAAATTTTTCACCCAGGTATGTGGTGAAATATACCCAAATACTAAAATCCTATTTTGTGTAAAATATTTAGTCCATTAAAAGAAGGATTTTCAGATTTCTATCATTATTTGCAGATTTTTGCTTTCTTGTGCTCTCACACAAACATTGACCATGTGGCCTGTCCCAAACTATGTGTATCAGAGAATGTTCAGGTTTTTACTTCATTCATGCCTTCTCATATTCCTAAACCAAGACACAAAAAGCCACCTCAACCACTAAGAAATTAATGTCAGTAATTTAGGGCCCTTTGAGACAAAATGCTAGCCATCAAAATTGATTTCAGGTTAAAATATACAGCTCTAGCACTTTTCTCCGCCCAAATATAGGAGACAGTAAACGTGCAATTGTTTATTTAAAAATTCTGTACTACGCTTCTGACTTCATAGCTGTATTATCAGGTATTTGAAAAACCCCTGAAAGACACGTATTTACTCCAGGAAAAGAAACTTGTCCTAAATAATTGGGGAGCAGTTTGATTTTATGTCTGTTTATGTGTAGATGAAGAGGATGCTGAAATAAGTTAGTCTAGGAAAAATATTTTTATTTATGTTACTTGTATAGCTGCCTTTATATGAAAAATTCTTGTCTGAGTGTCTGTATCCTAGTGTGCTCTATTGGCAGAAGTACTCCACTGTACACTCAGTCTTATAGTCATCCCTTGCTGGAACACTAATTTTGGACATATATACCTTTTTTTAAACTACATTTCTCAAAAAAAACCCCCAGCATCTTTGAGCTATGCTACCTTTTTTGTTGGCTTGTTATACCATTAGGGTATTTTCTGGGATGATTCTACCTGTCTAGGTATAGTAGCAAATCTTTTCTGGTGTGAATTAGTTCTTGATTTGTCTTCATGAATAAGAAAGGTTGGGATTCTAGATTGTTTAAAATTAAGCTCTAATTACTTTATCAAACCCTCTAAAACTGATGTATTGTCTTTCCTAGCTTTTGCTTTCATCTGCCTGTTTTGAACAAAAAGGATTGTTGGAACAGGCACTTTATAAAAGCCAAAGCAGTTAAGTTTTCCAGATTGAACTTATTAATGAAATTACATGCTCTACCCTCAGTTTTAACTGATGAAATTGCACATCTGAATGGAAACCATTTAGAGAACCTGAAGATTTGTTTTCGAGGACCTGAAATTAGGTGGTTAAATCAGTTTGGAATGGCTCCCTACAGCTTCACATTCTTCCCATTCTACCTAACTTTTCTCTTCAAGAAAAATCAGACTATTATCAAAAGAAAGTCAAATTAGAGAGAAAGTGTTTCTCCAGAGACAGGCTTTGTAATGACACTGTTATTGGACCAACTAGACTGTGGTCTCCATCAGCAAAATTCTGAACTTTAACTGTTTAAGGTTTTATAGATCTATGAAATGTTAATGCTTTTGGGTGTTCTGAGCCCATCTATTGTACTCAATGCAACTCACTTTATGCAAATCTTATTCCATTTTTTTTAAGTTTAATTTAAAAAAAACCAAACCATTCTGGAGCTTAATGAAGCAAATAGGTACTTAATGGGAGTGTCGTGGTTTTACCCCAGCCGGCAGCTGAGCACCACGCAGCCGCTCACTCACTCCCTCCCCGCATCGGGATGGGGGAGAGAACTGGAAAAGTTAAAGTGAGAAAACTAATGGGTTGAGATAAAGACANGAGTTAGAAAGAAAATAAGGGAGATGATACACAAATGGACTGTTTTTTTATTATTTTGAATTTTAGTTCTTAGATTGCTCAAATTCCTTGAGCTGCCACATCACCCTGGAGATGTCTAAATTTTTGCTGCTGAAAATGGCCTGGGCTTTCTAAATAAAACCTGCATTTTGTTGGCATGCTTTGGCTTGGATCGAATGAATTCTGACATGGTTTAAGCATCAAGTAGGAGACAGCTTGGTACTTGGCGCAACCTGTCTGTCTCCAGAGACCTGTTGATGATGGTGGATTCCCTATTGATTGCACAGGCAATAACCTGTTTGCTTTTATTTTCTCTTTTTTAAAATCTCAGCATGCTAGGGACAAATGTTAGTGTTCATTTAGGACTCTTCCGAAATTTTGTAATTGCTCGCTGCTTCACCAGTAGTGTGATATTAGTAGGCAGTTTCATGACACTGCTGGAATATTGGCCCAACAGCAAATCTCTGCCTGAAGACAAGATCCCTACATATGTTCATAAAATTCTGAGTCTCTTTGGACCTCCATAAGCCAAAAAAAATCTTAAAGCTATCTTACCACCTCCTCAGTCCAGTGATATAGACATGTTCAGAGCTGAGCTTCAGCAGACTGGGATCAGATCTTACAGACTTTTCAAGCCAAACAATTGCCTGTTTATGGGAGCTGCAGGGGGAATGCCTGGTAAATTAAAGCTCTCTGTTATCCTTTCTGTTACACTCAAACTCTGCTTCATCAAAGGGGATGTATATGCAACAACCTGTGCAGTTGCATATACATGGAACTAAGAATGTGCTGTTAGTTTAATTAGTGTATTAGACCAGTTACAATATTACCCACTTGTCATTCAAATTAATGTGGAAAGGCCTCAATAGTAAAATTAAAATTGTTACACAAAGAGCCCTTACTAATATCTATCTCTTTTCTGTGGTGTTATGCTCAGTCTTCCAGTGTCTTTCTGGTTCTCAGTGTTGATATTCTCAGATTTTCTTTTCACCTGCTTTGTCTCTCCATCAAGCAACCTAAGTCAGACCCCCACAGTTAAGCAGTGTGAATGTCTTCTTCCCTGAATGAGTATATTTTAAGTTATTTAGATGGGCAGAAAAACATAGAACTCATGATTTCATGTGCACCCATATTTCATTTATTATGTAAATATATAATAGAAAAATCGGAAAAAATACATTAAGCAAGCAAATACTGTGGGAGAAAATGTTTTTGATCACAACAGGAATCTGTGTGGCAGCAGGATTCACTAGGCCTAAAAGCTGGCCAAGGACACAGCAGTGTCACAAGCAAGAGGGGGATGGGCCAAGAAGATGCATGGGCAGTCCTGCAGGTTCTGACTTGTAAGGAGCAGAGGGGTACATCTGCTGTGATAAAGCTTCCTGCTGCACAGACACTGCTCTGCTATGTAAGGCTTCTTCACAAAGCTGTTTATATGTGCTGTAAATGTGTATATGCCCTAGTACTTTTGTTTTCAGATAGCATGGATGGAGAGCTGAACCTCCATCACTCTGCCTTCTCTCCTACTGCTATAGCAATAAACTCCTCCTTCCTGGCCTGAACCCCTGAAGCAGAGCATGTGTTTATTCTGCAACACCTGTTAGTCAGTTCTGATGAGAGCACAGAGCAATAGAAAGCCATTTTTGCAGGCTTTAAAATGTATATATAGCAGATAATAATTTAGTTCTAATACCTAAGTTGGTTATTAATTCTCTGTTCTTTATTATTTAGGGCAAATGATGGAAATTGTCTGTGTATGTAAAGTTTGTCGTCTCATTGTGGCTTAACCTTCAGAGGTAGTAAAGCATTGTTAACAAACAGATCGTGTCTAGAAAACAAGCTAGAGAACAAATTTGTGTTCAGTTTTCTCAGGAGACCATATGATAAATAGTTAAAGGCAGAAAAGGCAAGCAGCGTGGCTCTGTTAAGCCTTTTGCGATTCACATGTATCAGGATGTCACAACTTTAAAGGGATTAGACCAACCTTCCTTCCACAAACCACATGACCTTCATATAGAAAGCATTTCACTAAAAGCAGTCTCCAACTACGTGTGTGAAAGATGGAAAGTGTACTGAACTCTGAAGTGTGATGGAAGTATGAAAGATGCAGTTAGTCTACCTGGATGTGTGGGATTTCAGTCCATCAGGGCTGTATCTTCCGCTAGCTACATTTGTTTTACAAAACAAAAGGCTAATGGAGCAGTTTTTAATGAAAAAAAATAGAAGCCTGTCTTTCAAAGAGCCACATATACAGGCTTTATTCTATTCACATTCAATATTTTTGCCAAATCTAATATATTTGGAAAAGAAAACTCAAGCTGTTTTGTGATATAGATACAAATATGGCATTGACGCAGTAGGTGCCATCTCTGCGTAAGTCAGAGCTGTACCACTAGAGCTGCAGGACAAAATGTAAATTTCTAAGAGTATTATCAAATATTTGTAATCACACTGACCAAGTTATATCAGCATATTTTCTAGCCAAGTCCTCTAATGTTCATGCTACCTACCCTTGGGCTTTATGCCCATTTCTTTCATTATAAAGCAAATCACAACAAGGATGTTGACTTGTCTGTGGTGGGCTCAGTAAATTGAGTGGCAGGTGAGTGTCATGAATATCATCTTGAGATGATAGGATCTGAACATCTAACAAAAATCAAGCAATCTATGTCTACATTATTTTATATTCTGAAGAGTAATCAAAGTAATAAAAATTAAATAGCCTGTATTTTAAAGAAAAAAAATCTTTGAACATTTGTAAACATTTCAATTTCTTTAGGTCCTATGACATGTTTTCTCTATCATATTATGTAGTAGCTAGCATGAGTCAACCTAGTTAGCATAGCTGTTAGTGTAAGCCTATGAACTTTAATGACTTTTTGTTTTAGAAACAGGTATAATGTAACCAATCTCTTGTCCCAAACAAGAAAATAGATAGCCTAAATATGCAAACAACCAGTTAGTCATCAAGAGGTGTGAACATGTCCAGAAGTGTTTGGAACAAACAGATTGTGAGTGTCAAAAATAGTCACAGAAAACAACAGTACAATTTGGTTTCCCAATATAAAACTATGCTCAGAAACACCATCTGTGATGAGTTTCCTCATAGGCAGATCTGCCTCTTGTTTCTTTAGTAATCAGATGATTCAGAACTTGCCACTTTCACTTAGTTCAGGTCTCATCAAAATTTACAACCAGCCTGTACCGGCTGTAGCTAGCAAATAGTGGGCTTATGCCCAGTTCAGAAGTTCAATTTCAGAAATTCACACACAAGCACACATACAACCAGTTATCTGCCAACTGTCAGCATCCACAATTTTAACTATTTTTCACATACCACAGAAAATCAATAGGATATTTTTTGTGCAAAGATCTATTTCATTATGCTTCAGGGACAGTAAGTTTACTAGAGATGCTGTAGTCCCAGTCTGTGTAGCCTAGTAAATATGATTTTTGCCACGACGAATTAAAGGCCACAGATTTTGCATTGACCTGAGAGTGCATGGTCTCAGGACTGTCCTGGCTTGTGCTGGTTTTAGCTTGTCAATTTGTGAAGTGATTACTGTCTCATCTGTTTTAGCTTTAGCTCTGGGAATATCCCATATGGTAAAAGTCTGACACAGCGAGATAGTCAGTGCATAACAAACAGCTCTTTGTGTTAAATAGGTTGGGAGAGGTCAAATTGCAACTTTCAAACATCAGCTGGAAATGAATGAGAATGGAGCAAGTTGAGGTGAGAAAATGTACAAATATAGGCCATTTCAGGTGGCCTAGAAATACGTGAAGAGGTTTTCTCAGCTTTTAAGCACAAGAGCTAGACAAGAATGAAAGCAGTACATTAAATTGAGTGTGATGAGGATGATTTCTTAATCCAGGTGATAGACAGCCCGACCAGAGGAGAAGCATTACTAGACCTGCTACTCAGCAACACAGAAGAACTAGTTAGAGATGTCAAAATTGGTGGCAGCATGTGCTGCAGTCATCATCCCCTGGTGGAATTCACAATCTTGAGGAAAATGAGCCAGGTGAAGAGTAAAGTCACAATCCTGAATTTTAGGAGAGCAAATTTTCAGTTATTTACGGAATTAGTGAATGGGTCCTCCATGGAAACTGCCTTCAGGGACAAAGATGCTGGCACTTTTTAAAGACATTTTTCTTAAAATACAAGAGCTCTTGATTCCGATGTGTAAGAAATCAGGCAAGGAAGGCAGGAGACCAGAATCGCTGAGTAAGAAACTCCTGGTCAAACAAAAGTGTAAGAAGGAAATGCACAGGCAGTGGAACCAGGGACATGGATCTTAGGGAGAATACATGGATGCTGCCTGAATGTGTAGAGATTGGATCAGGAAAGCTAAGGCACAGCTGGAGCTGAATTTGGCAAGGGATGCGAAAAAAGAATAATATGGGCTTTTACAGATATGATGACCAGAAAAGGAAGATTAAAGAAAATGTACCCACCCTGGTAAATAATACAGGAGAACTGGTGACAACCAACATGGAGAAGGCTGAAGTATTCTTTTTTTTTTTTGCCTCAGTTTTCAGCAGTAATCCTTCTTCCTACATCTCTCCAACTCCTGAACTTCAAGGCAGGCACTGTGGGAATGAAGTCTTTCACAGACAAGGTTCAAGACTGGCTGAGGAAGCTGAACCTAAGTCCACAGGACCTGACGAGATACATCCCATGGTCCTGAGGGAATCAGCTGATGTAGTTGCCAAGCCACTCTACATCATATTTGAAAAGTTATGGCAGTCAGGTGAAGTCCACCTGGAAAGAGGGAAACATCACACCCATTATTAAAAAGGGTCAAAAGGAGGACCCTGGGAACTACTGACCAGACACTTCTGTGCCTGGTAAAATCATGGAGCAGATCCTCCTTAAAGACATGTTGAAACATATGGAAGACAGGGAGGCAGTTAGAGACAGCCAATATGGCTTCACCAAGGGCAAATCATGCATCAGTGGAGAAGGGAAGAACTACAGATGTCATCTACCTTGACTTCTGAGAGGCCTTTCATATGTCGTGTGTCCCGTCCCCCCCCCNAACAGCAGCTCTGCGGAGAAGGACTCAGGGATACTGGTGGGTTACAAATTTGGTATGAGCTGGCAATGTGTGCTTGCAGCCCAGAAAGCCAACTGTATCCTGGGCTGTATAAAAGAAGCATGGCCAGCAGGTCGAAGGAGGGGATTCTGCCCCTCTACTCTGCTCTCATGAGACCCCACCTGGAGTACTGTGTCCAGCTCTGGGGGCCTCAGTACAAGACAGTACTAAGTACAAGACAGACATGGCCACAAAGATGATCAGAGGGCTGGAGCACCTCTCCTATGAAGACAGGCTGAGAGAGTTGAGGTTGTTCAGCCTGGAGAAGACTCTGGAGAGACCTTAGGGTGGGGGGTTTTTAGGGGGCTTATAAGAAAGACGAAGAGAGACTTTTTGGTAGGACCTGTAGTGATGGGTCAAGGGGCAATGGTTTTAAAATGAAAGAGGGTAGATTTAGACTGGATATAAGGAAAAAATAATTTATGGTAAGGGTGGTGAGACACTGCAACAGATTGCCCAGAGAAGTTGTGGATGCCCCCCGCCCGGAAGCGTTCAATGCCAGGCTGGATGAGGCTTTGAGTAACCTGGTCTAGTGAAAGATGTCCCTGCCCCTGGCACAGGGGGTGGACTAGATAATCTTTAAAGGTGCCTTCCAGCCCAAATAATTCTATTCTGTGATTTGAGTTTGGGTTAGGGGTTAGGGTTGGAAGGGTTAGGGTTTGGCTGAAGATTAGGGGTTAGGGTTAGTTTTAGTGTTAAGGCTAGGGGAAAACATATAAAATCCTTGCTTTTGAAACATAAGAGATGTTTGACTTCATTGGGAATTGCCCTATTCCTGGGGTTGGGGGGGGCGGGCGAAGTTTACTTCTCCTAGAAAGGAGCTATTTAAGTAACAGCAAATGTATAAACCCCTCAGTAATGAGAGGTCTGAGAAAAGAGGCTAACCTAGAATATTCAAATAGAAATGAAACATTTGAAAAATCACTAGAAATGCCACATCACTTAAGTACTTACCATTTATTTTCTTATCTGGTTTTAATGTTGTAGCAAGTTCATAATGTGTAGCTTGACTTATTTCATAATTATCTGCATATAAATGACTCACTGCAATATGAAGCATGAACTGAGTGTAGATATTACCTGAACATACATGTTCTTTTGCCTGCTTCCAGTACATTGCCTAAGTAAATTTTTGAAAGTACATTTATACAAATTCTTGCACTGTGTCTCTTCCCTAATTACCCAGTCCTTTCTAATTGGGCATGTATTGTATGTATGCTCTACCACAGTACTTAAGCATCAAATAGCTGTTTCTAAATGGATTACAAATATAGATAATATGATTCAGCAGATTAATTTCTTAGAAGCTCTAAGAAATTCTAAAGAAGTTCCGTTATCAAATACAATGAAGATCTACAGTATAACTAACTAGGCAAATCTAAAACAAAGTTTTGCAGTGTTACCTTCTATCCCTCTGACTGGGAACAGAGTTGGAAACACATCTCATTCTTTTTTGTGAATCAGTACTTCAAGCTGGGCTTCTTTAAAAATATTTCTACACTTGATGGCTAAGGAATGTAATGGTACAGTTAGGGAAACAGCCAACATATTCTTCCCGCCCTAAGTACTCCAGAAATAAAATGCTCACCATCCCAAAAGAAGCGTTCTGTTGACATCCATCAGGTAGAACACAGAGGAGGTAGACAGGATTGACAAGCAGCAGTCATGGTTTAACCACAGCCGGCAACTAAGCACCAGAGAGTCACTTCCTTACTCCCCTCCTCAGCAGGATGCAAGAGGAAGAGAATTGGAAGGGTAAAAATGAGAAAAGTTGTGGGTTGATATAAGAACAGTCTAATAATTAAAATAAAATAATAATAACAATAATATTAATTTCAATGAAAAAGAAAATAATAAAGAGAGAGAAATAAAACCCAGGAAAGACAAGTGATGCAAATGAAAAGAATTGCTCACCACCAATGCCCAGCCAGTCTCTGAGCAGCAGCCCCCCAGCCAAACTTTCCCGTAGTTTTATTGGTGAGCATGATGTCATATGGTACAGAATATTCCTTTGGTCAGCTGGGGTCAGCTGTCCTGGCTGTGTTGCCTCCCAACTTTTTGTGCACTCCCAGCCTACTCACCAGTGGGGCATTCTGAGAAGCAGAAAAGGCCTTGACTCTGTGTAAGCACTGTTCAGCAGTAATGAAAACATCCCTTGGTTATCAACACTCTTTCCAGCACAAATCCAAAATATAGCCCCATACTAGCTACTATGAAGAAAATTAACTCTATCCCAGCCAAAACCAGCACAGCAGGCAAGCCTAAACAATGGCTGTTTTGCAGGGATTTGTGACACATTTCTGTTAAAAATGAATTATTCTAAAAAGGTGTGGAAACAACACATGTCCTTGTAGTGTAGAAAAGTCTAGGCCATTTAATTCCATTTCAGTGTGCCCTATTGAGAAGTCACCCTGGTCTCAAGCAACAGCTTTGAGCACTTGAATGCCATGGTTGGGTTCTGAAAATAAAAAGTAGGTTGTGTAGAGTGTTATAAAAAAAGGGAGAAGTAGTATCTGCAGAGAACTTGGAAACTATTTACTATGTGTGCTCTTGCAAGAGCTGACATAACAAACATCGGCAAAAAATCATGGAGTTGCTTTCACTGGCTGTCAGATGGTTGAAACTGCTGTGTGAAATGTTGGGATACACCACTAGCAGAAATGATAGTGGAGCATAGAGTAAAAATAATTTGCAGGCAAGAAAAGGAGAGAAAGGAACAGTTAGCTTTGAAGACCCCAACTTGGCTTAAATTGGAACTTGAGACCCTGAAAGAAATCAAGATGTTAAATGTGAATGAAGGTTAATGCAGGTAAGGGTTAACCTAATAGATGACCTACCAGTTATGTCTCGAGATGAAGACTACAAAATTGTTGCTGTTATAGTTCTTTGTAGGTATTCTTGTATTCTGAGCAAGTAAAACTCCAGTGGGCCCTCTAGGACCACCTTATTCACCCCTGACTGATCAAGAACTTCCAAATCACCCCTTCAGAATAATTTTTTTCCACCTTGTTGCTACTTTCCCACTTTACCTCCCGTTTTCCTGCTATACCTATCCGTGATCCACCATTCTCCAGTGTAGCCATATCGTCACCCAGGAGTCTAGCAATTAAAATAGAGCCTGGAGTGATAAAGAACCATTTTTGTGCTCCTGGGGACCACTGGGCCTCGTGACACCTCTCGGACCAGTTCAACAACTGCAGCCAACAGAAATGGGAACTCACAAAAGATGAGGGTGTAGTATTTTCACAGGCATTGCGTAAGAGATTTGACAGTGAAGTATCATCTTGTTAGGATGACTTTTATCAGGGAAATACTACTCTGAAAAATACAGTGTATACCAAACCACAGTGCTGAGTTTATTAGTTGAAGATTTGAATCAAAATTGATTCTGCTGAACCCTGCTGCACCGGAGTGGTTTCTCTAGGAAAATCTTCAGCTGATTTCTGCAAAGTGCACAGGGCCTGGGAGCAACACTCAGAGAATAACCTCGCCAGAAACTATTGCTCTTTCTGTCAGTAAGTAGACCCAAAGTTGTTTCTTTTGTTCTTTGATTTTCTTCATAATGACTGTATTGAAAGACAGGATCAAGACACTGTGAGCAGCATCCCAAGAGTATTTCAAAATCAAATGAAAGAAAGGCAATTTAGCTGACATGGGGAAGTTGTAGTGTGACAAAAGCACACCAGTCAATCCTGAGGAACAGGACTAGAGGACAGCACTAGAAAGTGTCTCTGCAAATGCTGCAGTTTTCAAGGACTGCAAGGAACTAAGGACACCATAGACGCAAAGGACCAAGCCTCCTGTAGGAAACAGGCATGCCACACAAGGACAGGGCCAAGGTAAAGCAAGATTTCCCCCTCACTTTGCACTTCCTCAAACTACTCCAGTCTCTGCAAAACCCCCTGCACGCCACACACTAAGCTGAAATAGCCCTGGGCAAAGGGAACCTGTCTGCATGAGGTGCCTGGTCTGACAGAGAGCTCCTTTCTCAAAACGTTTTAGATTGCCCAGCCCTTTCTGGTTGGCCTGACTAGTGATACAAGAGGAAAGAGCAGAGGCCAGTTGGAGAGCTCTGCTCTACTTTCTTACACGACTGTTGCTTTGCTCCCTAGCCACTGCTTCATGTTGGGCAGAGTCTGGGCCTGGCCCCTGCCAGAGGCAGGTTTCTGCTGTTAATGGACGCCTTGGATTTGAAGAAAATGCCTCCACACGTCGGGACAGGGATACATACAGATGTTTGGATTTATACATATGTCCTACGGGTACCGCGAGGTTTTGCTCTGAGGTGAAGTCTACTGCCCCGGCTCCAAGGACCAAGCGCTGCGGAAGAAGGCCAGCCGAACCCGCCCGTGCGAGCCCACAAGGCCCTCCTCCACCACAAGGCCCTCCTCCACCACAAGGCCCTCCTCCACCACAAGGCCGGCCTCCACGCTGCTTCCCGCCTCTGCGCAGCAGTAGAGTGGCTGCAATAACTGCTTCCCGCGTACAGCCGTTTGGGCACAGGCCCCTCTGACTGACACCGGCACAGGCCCGCCCTCGGCCGTACCGCCAGAGGCGGGCGGTGTTGCGGCAGTGGGCGGGGCCGGCGGCGGGCCGGGAGCCGCCATGCGATTTCGGGCTAAGATCGTGGATCTCGCCTGCCTCAACCACTTCAGCCGTGAGTATGCCAGGGCGGGGGCCGGGCCGGATGACGGCTGTACCTCGGCGAGCGGCCGGGGCCGCCTTTCCCGAGGAAAGGGAAGAGGAAGGTCTGTGCGCGCCGGCAGCCGCCGGCCAGTGGCGGACACCGTGAGGCCCAGGCTGCGGGGAGGCAGCGTGAGGCGTTAACCTTCGCCCCGAGGTGTTTGGGAGTTTCCGCAGCAGCATGAGCTGCGTTTTGGCAGACTGTTTCTCCCCTGTCCCCCTGGACCAAGGTGTGTGAAGCCATTACCACAGTAACGTCCCCCTCCTCCTGCCAGGTGTAATTAACACAATCGCCAAGTTAGCCAAGACCTGCACCCTGCGCCTTACTGTCAGCAAGCTGTATTTCATCCTCTCTGATAAAGTAGCAAATGGCGGCGTCAGTATGTGGTGTGAGCTGTGTCAGGTAAGCCTGAGAAGGTTCAATAACCACATGTTGAAAACCAGAGTGTGCAGTTGGGGTAGTGTATGAGGTGTTTCTTGTACACGTAGCCCTCACCTGACATGTTTCTGGTCTCTCAAGCCCTGTCTGGTCACTGAAGGCACTTTGTTTTGCAGGGCTGCGTTTTGGTTGCACAGGCCTGCTGTTTCTGGGTAGACATGCCCTTTATCTTGGTTGTCACTGCAGAGTTGCTCCAGGGGAGGTGCTGGCCTACAAGGGACTGCCCAAAACTGAAAATGGGAAGGTGTAAGCCACCTGTCATATCCTTTGTTTTGAGGACTGATAGGTGTTAGGGGAGGATCTGAAATTAGTAGGTTTATCCTGAAGCAACAGGCCTTCACGCTTATGCAGTCTGTCTTGATTCCTGCAGATAATGCAAGGCAGAGGAAAGCTTCCCATTGCATATGTGCAGTTCTAAGCTTAAGATCTGATAAGTTTAAAAAAAATCCCTCTTTTTTTTTTTACTTATTTTGCAACTTTCAAAAATTGTAGGGGAATTTCTTCGATGAATTTCAGATGGAAGGAGTAGCTGCAGAGCACAATGAAATCTATTTAGAGTTGGTGCCTGAGAACCTGTCGAGAGCATTAAAAACTGCCCAGAGTGCTAAGGCAGTGAAGATCAAGTTGACTAACAAACACTGTCCCTGTCTCAGAGTTGCTGTGGAGCTAGTAAGTGCAACCATGTATTTATCTTCATTATTAAGAAAAAGCTTTAAAAAATTAAGTGCTTTTCCTATGATCAAATAGAAGCTTTGTGAGTCTTTGGTGTAATTCTAGAGTAATTCTAGAATACTCAATGAAGAAAAATCATGCCATTTTCCATTTCATTAGCCTTTCCTACCATCATGGTTGGTAGCACACAGAACCAGCTTTGTATTTTCCAAAAGATGAGGAGGAATGAAAGCTATGTGATTGAAGCACCTTTTTCTAATGTTTACCTTTTTCCATTCCTGCATTCTCTAAATCATCTGTGGATTATTGCCTTCTCATTGAAGCCGTTCAGTGAAGGAGGTTTCAGTGTAGCATTTGGCTTTTCGTTTTCCATTCAAACTCCTGGCTTCCGAATTTTTTTTGTTAACACATCTTCACTGATTCACCTCTTCAGCTCTAAGGCTAGCTTACAGATACTAATGACTGATACCTCACAAACTTTTCTTATTCAAAAGGAAAGTCCACTTAATGGTAGATTGATAGGAACCTATGTAAAAGTAGAACTGAGTGTCTGGTGCACTCAGTTAAAGTATTTCCTAGAGTGGGTCTGAAAAATTTGAATTCAGAATTCAAGTCCTGTTTTTAACTGCAAGAGCATCCTCTCTTTCCCTCAAGCCGTCCTTATCAAGCAGCAGTAGGATTGTGACACATGACATTCCTGTGGGGGTTATTCCCAGAAGATTATGGAATGACTTCAGAGAGCCCAGTGTGCCGGACTTTGATGTAAGCCTCTGTTTTTCTATTCCCTATGGAAATTGGAGGTTGCAAGTGGAATGCTGTTGCTGCAGAGTATAGTACTAGTGGGTTTTGGAGAGGGGGTGAAAGGAAAGAGGGAAGGCTGGAGGCTAGAGGTTTGGAGAGAGATGGGACATGGCTTCCATCTTGACAAGAGAGACTAGAACCTGTAAAAACAGCAGGTGATTACCAGGTATTGCTGTGATATTCAGGGTAGAGGAAGGTAGGAGCAAAGGACTTGCATGACTTTAGGCAGGAGCACCTCCAAATCACACAGGTTTAGACTGTTTCAGCTGTTTAGGTGCCACGTCACCCAAATAATCTGTTTTTTCTGAAATTTATGGCCTGCCTGGCAGAGTTAGATATGTATGTGTTTCCTCCTGATTTTTAGGTATCCTCTCTATATCATTTTTGACTTCTAACATAGTTGCGAGGAAAGGTCTTTGTGCAGATGTGCTCTTATTTGAGGTTATGGATGTCTGTTACCCCTATAGCTAAGAATATTTAAATTCTCAAGGCATATGGCTCAGTAGAAACTTGATGTATTTTGCTGTTATTTCAGATTTACACTGATGCAATTCCAAAAATTATTACAATGCTATGGGAATCACGTTCTTTCCTTTTTGGCTATAGTAACTATTAACTGCTCAGGAACACAGGTGTGGGTTCACGTGTGAATCTGATCTGTAAAAAAAAAAGTCTACTTTATTTTGAACGTGGACTTGGGATAGTATGTCTGAAGTATGTCCTCTTATCTAGGACAAGAGCAAATGGCCTCAAGTTGCTCCAGGGGAGGTTTAGATTGGGTATTAGGAAAAATTTCTTCACCGAAAGGGTTATCAAGCATTGGAACAGGCTGCCCAGGAAGTGGTTGAGTCACCATCCCTGGAGATATTTAAGAGATGTGTAGGTGTGGCGTTTAGGGGCATGGATTAGTGGTGGACTTGGCAATGCCAGGTTAATGGTTAGACTTTATGATCTTAAAGGTCTTTGCCAACCTAAATGATTCTATAATTCTATGATTTGATAAAGCAATTGCTGGAGTGATGACCTGTTGGTATAATGGAGAAGAGTTCCTCTGTTCCTCTGTCATTTGCTGATTTCAGTTAAATATTCTGCTCCCTGCACTCAATACATAACTGAGTCCAGAATAAGATAGAATTGAAGGGAGAAATAAATGCATCACGTTCCAGTCACACATGAAATATTTGTGTGAATGCAGTTCTTTTGTTTCTCTAGGTCAGTATTTACTTACCTGTGCTGAAAACAATGAAGAGTGTTGTGGAGAGAATGAAGAATCTCAGCAATTCCATTGTAAGTTAAGGCACTTCAGGTGTGTGTCCTACAGACCTTATTTTATCTTGGACATAGCGTGTTTCCCTGTTGCCCAAACTGGTGTCCCTGTGTTATATCTTATTTTGAAATGATTCAGACATTGTACTAAAGGCACCTGAAGACTGTGTAAGAACTGATGGGATTTATTTTAGGATTTAGTCTGAAGAGCTTGTCCTGGGCTTCCCATTAAGTGGTGCTTTTTGTACTGAATCCTTGAAAGAACATGGCATTGTGTTGCTAGTAGCCACTCTGTATAGCTGGTAAGAAATTGCAGTCCTTCAGGAATCTAGCTGGAGACTTTCCAGGTGATTTCATTAAAGAAATGCCTATTAAGTGAGTCTTGTGTTATATGTCTGTTTGAATGAACTTTAGGTAAACTTGAGGTAGGATCTAAAGGAAATCCTACTAATAGCTCCTGGCCATCAGCCTGTGCTTTAGACTCTGACATGGTTGGTTTCCAGTCCATCCTGAATTTTTGGAGTGCTGATGGGCCTTCCCTTGAAGCCTTGAAGCCTTCTGTAGTTGGTCAGAAATGGGGTTTGTTGGTTTGTTTTTTTTTAGTTGGTGCTGCTCACAGTCACCAGAATTGACCAACATGAAAGTTAGTAAGTAAACATAGAGCTTTGGAATAGTTTGATTTTGTGGCTGTTGGTACCAGTTTGATAAATGGGAAATTTTTGGTAAACTGAGAACCCTGAAATTGGGACAATCTCAGTCTTCCAAGGCTTGGAAGAGTTGAGAGATTACCCTGGGTTTCTGGCAGTTTTGTAAGTGGCAAACATCCTGCAAATACAAGAGTATTTACACTGTTGTATTGTGCTTGTAAGCTTGAAACACTTCTCCTTGTCAGTCTTTTGGGAGTTTGATTTTTTTTTCTCTTGTCCTTCGTTCCCCGCCATGTCCTCAGTGAAAGTACTTACACACAACTAAGCACAGTGTGTTACTGCTTTGTTTCCAGAGTTGAGGATCTTTTCTCTCACAAGATAGCTGTATGATGGGATTGAACTTTGGTGTTCAGCAATGCTCAGAAGTGGTATCATATCAACACTGGGCATACCCACCTTCCTAAGTTCCTTACCTCCTGCTCAAAAGCAGGAAAATAAATAAATAAAAACATCAAGTGTCACAATTAAATGTTTGTGCTAGATGCATCCTGGTGGTAAAACTGGTCAAGACCAGTGCTGCAAAAAGGGCTTAGAAGGTCTTTCAAATAATACTTGGCCATTGTTTTGGAGCATTCATCTGTGGGTATCTCCAGTTCTATAGGAGATTCCGGTTGCGCTATGAGCCTCTTAAAATTATTGAGAGTTCTTCTAATCACAGAAATGGGCTTACAAGTGCTTTAGGAATCTGCTGATCTGCTTGGGATTTGTGTAAGATCATATATAGTCTCCTTCTGGTTGGACACTTTGTCAGGATGGAATTTGAAAGCTTTCAGCACTTTTCCAGGATTTCTAGCAGTTCAAAGTCCTGCTTGGAGTTAGTGCTTTGGTACCGCTGTTGCCTGTTACTAAGTCTTGGAAAGCAACACTGCAACTGCAGGTCAGCTCTTGGTGCATCCCATTTTCTGTGTGTGTCATGTGGACTTTGTACGTGCCTTTCTGTTTTCTGAAAAGCTGGATGGAAATGCAGGAATTCTCCTGCCTCAATCTCTTATTTCTAAAGCCTTTTCCTCAGCACATGAACTTCCCCAAAACAGTACTTGTTCTAAAAGTACTGGAGAGCAAATGAATTTCTTTATTTTCATAACTCCAGGGAGGTTTTTCTAGGATAATTCACACAGGAATGATGATGAGAAATGTATTTTGTAGTTGAACATTCAAATGTTCAAACCATGTTCAAAAAGTACAGTTGAGCTGTTAAGACACTGAGGTGCTTCTGAAAGCTTGTATTTGAACAAAGCTGCACTTTATTCTTCTGTAATTCTGCAGTGTGAAAGTGACTTGCCTAAAATTGAGATTGATTGTATTGCAGGTGATTGAAGCAAACTTGAGAGGAGAAATGAACTTAAAAATAGAAACTGACTTAGTATCTGTAACAACACATTTTAAAGACTTAGGAAATCCTCCCTGGGGTAAGTTTCCTAGTTTGTTGCCTCTTGCATCTGTCTGATCGCATTACTTAAGTGTGTTGCTAATAACAGTACTTAACTTCTGTTAGTCCTTACAAAATAGCATCGAATACTTTGAAATCTTCAAATGAAACCTTAAAAAGAAAAGTGGCAATGGCTCTTTCATGTTTGTTGGGGGAATCTCTTCCAGTATCCTTGACAACTTTGTAGAAAAACTGGGTTTTCTCTTCCTTGCACTGCTGTTTCTGAAAAACAACCCATTTGAGTACCAGCAGTTCAGAAATTATCAGGTGTGCCCTTATAGGTGTTGGAACTTCTTCTGATGTTTTGACTAAGTGTTGTGTTCCTATGCTTTTAGCATCAGAGGATGGATGTCAAAGTTCCGCTCAAGGCAGAGATATGGAAAGGATGGCTGAGGCACGCATAGACATTAAGAAGGTGCAGCAGCTGCTTGCTGGACAGCAGGTCAATCCCACAAAAGCATTGTGCAGTAAGTTCAACAGCTCTGCTTGAGAAGTCCAGTTAAGGAGGGATGTTTGCCATACTTGTAGTCTCAGCAGAACAGCATATCTTCTGGTTTGTCTGTTTGAAACATGACTATTTTTACTGTATCTGAGGAATTTAATATTTCTATTTTTAGGCAGTAAGCTTCAGGCCTTAGGCATTTGGGGAAGAAAAAAACAGCATTAAAAAAATTAAACCAAGCCCTTTTGTAGGTATCAAGTTGAATACTCGGACTAATTATGGGTGTCTTTTTGTTGTCTTTTTTTTCAAGTTATTGTTTTTTATTATTATTTTGAGGTATTATTTTTTAAAGCCTTAAAGCCCCCTGTTTCTAGCAGAGAAACTGGGCTTTACTGACATGTTTGGTTTAGGGTTTTTTCCTCAGGTGCTTTCTTACATTCAGCACCAGATTGATCGTAATACCAAAATGTTTTTTATGCAGCTAGCATTTTTAACCATAGAAATGATATAAATAAGATGTTCTTTCTAGCAGGAGCCTATGCAGGGTTTTTTATGGTTTAGTGCAGATACTAAGAATTTCCCAAGGAAGATTAAAATCATGAGTATAGCATTATAGGCCTATACATTATATATTTCCTTTTCGGTATCAGCTTTCATAGAGTCTTTAGTAGACCCTCAAGGGTCTTCATAGACCTTCATAGACCCTCAAGGACCTAAATATTACAGGATGATATGTCTAGTCATCCTTCTGTCAGAAGTGGTAGAAACATTGTATTCTTATGGTGGCATTCTGTAGAAGATGTAATTTTAAAGTATTTTTCCTGCCTAAAATTGGATTTGTGGGGGTTTTTTCCCTCTTTACAGATATTGTAAGTAAAAGAATTGTCCACTTCATCTTGCTCCACGAGGATGTTTCGCTTCAGTATTTTATTCCAGCGCTTGCCTGAATGTTTTGGAATCTCAGTCATTTTGCAACCTGAGGCCTTTTCCATGAAGTCTGAAAACTTCCGTGAGTTGCTGGAGTACTCTCATATGATATGCTGTTAGATGCAGCCATCAGACGGACGTTATTTCAGATGGACTTGATGCTGCTGCATGTTGTGCTAAGTTGCTAAGGAGCACCACCAACAGCTCGGCAGCTTGTCTTTGTACCTGGTTGTATCTTTTGATCTGACTTGTTCCGATGTACCTCAGTAGTTATGTTAGTGCTTCAAATGATGCGTTTAGCTCTTGGCCTGAGAGGATGAGATAAACAGTCTGAATTACTTCATTAATGTGGGCAGTGAAGGTCTCTATGTACAAAATGAATATTGTATAAGGATGTGTGAACACAGCAACTGGTGTGAAATAAAGGGCAAATTATCTGTGGATCATGTTTTTGCACCTTTCCAGATGGAAAGCATTGTACAACCTGTGCTGTCCTGGTGTCAGACATGGTGAGATTGCATCTAGGCTCTGAGTACTGCCCCTGCTTCTACTTCCAGATTATCTTCTGAGATCCTTTCCTCCTTATTCCATGTGTGATTGTTATCCAGCCATGTTCCATACAGCCTTTGGTGTTCCACAGGGTTTAGAGCGTCTTGTGAAATTTCTTGTTTTAGAAATACCAAGCGAGTCTTTGCTGCCAAATGGAACTGGGAGTTTCTGCTAGACAGTAACTCTTGCCATGGTCAGAAGTGGTGTGTTTGTTTTTTGTTTGGTTTGTGATTTTTTTTTTTTTTTTTTTTTTTTCCGAAGGGGCATTGAGGTTAAGGGAGCAAATAAACTTTCTGTTCTTGCAGATGCAAATGGTCAAGAGAAGGCTGAAGGAGAGGCAGTGGCCTGGGAATGTTATGCTGCTTTGCCTTTTTCCGCCATTTCTATCAGACCAACCAGAAAGCATCTTCCAAATCCTGTTAGTTTTCATGGGCAACTGCAATTAAAAAAAATCTGTGTAAGATGAAAATAGTTGTACAGCAGGTTACAGCAATTGAATGGTAAGAAGTATGCGGTAAGTATTCCTGGGTTTTCCCCTGAGGAGAGGGGAAGAACTGTTAGAGTATGATACACTATGAAAGTAGGCTTTGAAATCATTGGATTTTCTCCTTTAAAAAATGCATTCTCTGTAACCTGATGGAAATTACTTTTTCTGGTATAGTATAAGAACCAGTATTAATGGCCTCTCAGCTATGTGGGCTCTATGATGGCTATTATTAAAAAGAGACCAGAATTGCAAGAAAATATGTTGAGGTGTGGGGTTTTTGTTTGTCTTTTTAATAAAAAATAAATAAAAGTGGGAGTAATGCTAATACAGGTCAGGAGTATGCAGTGACATGTCCGTTCCTATTCTGGAGGAGAGGAGCCTAGATGAACCAACAGAGATGAAGTATCTCCAGCCCTCAGTGCTTTTTTTACCCTTCCACCTAAATACAGTGCAAATGCTCAGCACTGCCATCCAGTTGACATGTACATACTGATCAGAGGGAAAATAATACTCATTCAGGTTTAAATCTGCTGTCATCTGTGAATCCAGTTGTCAGAGCTTTGAGGGCAGTCTTAGGCCTTAGTGGCTCTAAGCAGCTTCACCAGGGACCCCTATTCACCCTGTCCATGGGCCCACAGATCCTATTTCAGCTCAGGCCGTGGCATCCTGTACTCCCCTAAGCTCAGTTGTAGGTGGGCCTGGATCCAGCCCTGTTCCTGGATTGATGTTTGGATTTCCTGGATTGGCTTCGGATGGGAACTGTTGCTCTCACCACCTGGTTCTGCTTGCCTGGTTTAGATTCTGCAGGCCTGTGCCCCAGCTGTATGGTGTGCCTAGCCTGCATGGTGGCCACCCTCTGCTCCTGGCTCCTCACCCCTGGAGGTAACACCAGTAATAGGAAGAAATATTTGTCATTAACAGCCCTAGCTGGTTCCACATGACAAACCAATTGTTTTATGCCAGAAAATTTTTGTTGTGGCTTAAGCCACCAAGACAGCATTATGAGCCACTGTGGGACTACAAAATAACTGTAAGACCATTCAGCTTCTTTCCAACACTTTGTTCTCCTAATGCACTTTTCTATTACAGGATGTTAGGAGTGGCCACCAGCTCCAGCACCTCTGGCCTGGGACTCCTCCTGTACAACTACTGGAGCTGAGCCTCAGGTACCTGGGTACCAAGGATGTGTGTACCCTGGGCTGAGGGATGTAGCTGCTGCTTTCCCACTTGCAGGTTCAACCAGCAGTGAAGTTCAGGTTGTGTCCCAGAGACACATACAGGACACTGATACAGCTGGTCACAGACTGCCACAGACAAGTGGTGCCATCAACTACATCTACACACAGGGCCCACATAAAACAAGCACATCCCTGTCCTCCTCTTCACATGGCAGAGACAGAAGGTCACTAGTGTAGACACACACACAATAACCTCTAGGTTCACAAGCACATACACATTTGTAGATCCCTTGAGTACTGGCACTGTCCGTGTAGTACCCCTGTCCAGATACTGGCCCTCTTACCTGCCCCATTTGCTGACTCGTCCAGGTCAGTGCTTGCTAGCAAACATGTAGTGCTTGCACTCTTGTCCTACAGGTATCTCATACGGATCCCTCTGGATATAAGCACGGACCCTTTGCCTGCTTAATACCCCAGCTCTGACCTAGGCCCTTGTACTCACTGGCTCATCCAGCTTCAAGTTTGACAGCAAATGCACATTCACTCACACATGGTTTGGGGAACACGCAGACACTTGGCCTCCCTATCAGCCAGCACCGTGTATGTGGGGTGTGACCCATGGTCCTGCTCCAGCTGCCAGCACTAAGCCTTGCCCTTACCTTACTCATGCTAGTCCCCTCCAGTAGTTGACTTTTGGGACACAGACCATTCCCACCCCAGTGGCTGATGGCTGGGACCCCTGCTGTCCAGTAGCTGACACCACAGCCCTGGGGCACCTACACCCCCAGTCTGACGCCAGTAGCTGACGCCAATCCCACTCATGCCATTCCCCCTGCAGTTGGCACCTAGTCTTTGCAGCACATAGACACACAGGAGAGAGAGGGAAGTTATGCAGAGATAGTGAAGAAAGGACTTAGTAAGATTGGACAGACTGTGGTGATGAGCATATTGACTGACCCCTTTTACATGCCTTTCGGCCTACTCCCCCTTTGTTCCTCGCTGCTCCCCCTTGCCTTGCACATTGCCTTATCAGTTCGCATATTTTCACCCACCCCCATCCAGCATGTTGGTCCCTGAGGTTTGCATCTAATCAGTTGTAAAGCCCTATTTTGCCAGTGTTGCGGGTTGACCCTGGTAGGCAGCTCAGGTCCATGCAGGTGCTTGCTCACTCCTCTCTGGTGAGATGGGGGAGAGAATCAGAAGGGTGAGAAAATTCATAGGTTGAGATAAAGACAGCTTAATAGGTAAGGCAAAAGCTGTACGCGTGAGCAAAGCAAAACAAGGAATTCATTCACTGCTTCCCATCGGCAGGCAGGTGCTCAGCCATTTTCAGGAAAGCAGGGCTCCATGCGTAATGGTGACTTGGGAGGACAGACTCCCTAATTCCAAAAAATGCCTTCCCCCTTCTTTTTTCCCCAGCTGAGCATGATGCCATATGATATGGAATATCCCTTTGGTCAGTTGCAGCCAGCTGTCCTGATTGTGTCCCCTCCCAACTTCTTGTGCACCCCTAGCCTATTTGCTCGTGAGATAGAAGGCCTTGACACCATGTAAGCACTGCTCACCAATAACTAAAACATGGGTGTGTTATCAACACTGTTTTGGTCACAAATCCAGAACATAGCACCATATGAGCTACTATGAAGAAAATGAACTCTATTCCAACCAAAAGCGATATAGCCTGCAGTTTCTTGATAGCATAACAATTAGTGTGAATGACCAAGTTTGGGTTTTTTCCTGGCTATTGTCTTTGTTAATGCTAATTGGCCAGGTTTTATATCTGTGTGTTTGTCTCTCCTTTTTCTTTTCATCCCTATATAGGATGTGCTCAACTGGATAACTTTACTGTAATAAACATTTTCTCACTCCCTCATACACTGCCTGTCTTATCATTTGTCCATCATTTTTCATAGAATCAGAATGGTTTCAGTTGGAAGGGACCTCAAAGATCATCTAGTATCAGGCTGGGGAGTTTCCTCATAATGTCCTTAACCTGGGTCACAGTGAGGCAGCAGACTTCTCTGAGGAGGGTCTGCCTTGCATATTGGGCCCTCTGTAACCCTCAGAAAGGAGTCCCCTACAACTACAACCTGTGTTTTCTTCTTTGTGGGAGTGGTCACGATATATGATGCGGACCTTTCTGGCCTAGGTGCTACCTCTGGTGTAGCTTGACTATCATCCATAGCCTCCTTTGAGTGGCCTTCTACAGCCAGAGTCTTGTGCCTGTTCTACAAGGGTACATGGGAAGGTGAGGTGGGAGAGGAGGAGAAGGTTCACCTGCCATGCTGAGTGTGGACCTTTGAGGCTAATGCCTTCTGCCTGGCAAGGGGAGGATACAGAGTCCCCTTCACCTTGGTTTTTATCTATTGGTTGTCCCTGATTCTGTCTCAGGGAAGGCAGAGCTTGACTCCACCAGTGTCTTAGCCTCTCTGATGCTCCTTAACCTTTCCACTTCTTTGTATAGTTCTGCCAGCAGGCTGAGCAGATCATCCATCTGGTCACACCTCACACAGCCAATCTCACTACTGCCATCTGCTACCAGTGATAGGCTCTGACACTCCCTGCAGCCTGAGAGCTGGGTGGCTGCTTGTTTTCGTGGCAGCTCTGTCTGGGTTGCCACATGCCTTCCGGTGAGCACAGAGGTTAGAGCTCTCTGCCAGGTGGGTGCCATGGCTAAACTCCTTCTGAGGGGGTGATGACCACCAAAGTGTAGCCAAAAGGATAGACCTGTAATGAAGGCCTACTTGCACTATACGTGGTAAGAAACAGTAGCNTAGACCTGTAATGAAGGCCTACTTGCACTATACGTGGTAAGAAACAGTAGCCGAAAGGATAGGCCTGTAATGGAGGCCTACTTGTATTATACATGATAAAAACTATTCTTTGTTACTTTAAGTAGAAAGCTAACAATTCTTAGAATGAGCACGTTACACATCATGATAAAAAGAAAGAGCTACAAGATACTTCAAGGTCCTTACGTACGTACTTTTAGAAAGGGAGGATATTAGGAGCATCCTTATCTTCCTGAGGCATTTAGTAAACAATTAAAGTAGGGGAAAGGTAACTTGGGCCAGGGTCCCCACCACCACCCACCTATAAGCCCCCTACCCAAATTATACCACCTACTCAAAAGACAGAGGTGGAGAAAGGAACTGAGCATGCATTCTAGTTTGCATACTAGGCAAAGAAATATGAACCAATCATTGTAATGGGGAGTGCACCACTTTGTAATCTTTGTAATATTTGTGTATAAATATGACAACAGAACCAGCATTAAGTGTGCCAGATTTGCGGGTACCACCTAGCACCTGGCACTGAATAAAGCAATATCTCCTCTCTAAACTGGAATAAGTTTCAGGAGTTTTACTTTTGTGGGTCATCACAATCCCAAGCACAACCATAGGCTGGGCGGGGAATGGATTGAAAGCAGCCCTGATGAGAAGGACTTGGGGATATTGATTGATGAGAAGCTCAACATGAGCCAGCACTGTGCGCTTGCAGCCCAGAAAGCCAACCATGTCCTGGGCTGTGTATCAAAAGAAGCGTGACCAGCAGGTCGAGGGAGGTGATTCTGCCCCTCTACTCCACTCTTGTGAGACCCCACCTGGAGTACTGCATCTGGCTCTGGGGGACTCAGTACAAGAAAGACACAGACCTGTTGGAGCAGGTCCAGAGGAGGGCCACAAAGATGACGAGAGGGCTGGAGCACCTCTCCTGTGAGGACAGGTTGAAAAAGTTGGGATTGTTCAGCCTGGAAAAAAGGCAGCTCCAAGGAGACCTAATTGTGGCTTTCCCGTATCCAAGGGGGGGCCTGGAGGAGGGACTGTTTATCAGGGACTGTAGTGACAAGACAAGGGGTCTTGTCATTGAAGCTAAGATAGAGTAGATTCAGATTATATGTTAGGAAGAAATTCTTTACTGTTAGAGTGGTGAGGCACTGGAACAGGTTGCCCAGAGAGGTTGTGGATGCCCCCTCCCTGGAAGTGTTCAAGGCCAGGTTGGATGGGGCTTTGGGCTACCTGGTCTAGTGGAGGGTGTCCCTGCCTGTAGCAGGGGGGGTTGGAACTAAATGATCTTTGAGGTCCCTTCCAACCCCAACCATTATATAACAAATAGACTCCCCTCTTGAGCATGTAAACTGACCAGGCCCTTCCACACCATGCTGCACGTTGCTAGCGCTCCCTAGGCTTTTTATAGGCAGAGGGGTGTGGGAGTGTGCATATGCACGTCGTTGCTCTGGCAACACCCAGGTCTCGTCAGCGGTTCCTGTGAGATCAGCTGGCTCTTGGCCGGTCTCTTCTGCCTCACTGGCATTTCCCTGGCTTTGTAGAGTCAGGGAAAAGCCCTATGTACCTACACCTGCCGTTCTGCGGCGGGTCAGGCTGGGCCGGCGCCAGAGCTGCACCCTTCAGTGACTGATTGCTGAGTTCTGGTTACAGCGCGTTTAAATCTCCTGTTCTTGCTCTGGAAATTTTTGTGTCCCTTTATGTTCTTGGTAATGGTTTCCTCCTCTTCTTATCCCTTTTTTGCATTGAAAAGGTCCTTGACCAGATACCCGTAAGGGAGCAGACACTCTTCTTCCACATATGCTTGCACTTTTCTATCTATCCTTTCATCCTTTTTATTCTGAAGACTAGCAAATTATTTTATCAAAACAGAATTTGGTGATGGTTTATCATACAATATATACTTAAATGATTCTAATTTTTAACTGTGGTATTCTGAAAGTGGGTAATAATGCTTGCAAGTGACTATACAATTGCTTTCTTGTAGCTGTCTGTGAAACTCCCTGTAAAGGTTCTTTGAGGCTGCAGGTAAGTAGGAGCAGCTGGCTAGTTGTGGCTCTTCCTTCAGTGAGCACTCTGGTGCCAACTCTGTTCTCTTGTCTCATCATGTTTACTCCTGCTGTATGCACACAGGATATATATGTGCTCTTCAACAGAGGTATATACATGCTCTTCAACAAACTTACTTTATTTCATGCCAACAGTAGATAATTTGTGCTTAATTATCATCTGCTGTCTAAGGTGTACACTGGATGAAGGATTTATTTGCTTAAACAAGGGGATAAGACCAAATTCTGTAATGCATTTGGCCTGATTCTACTTAAAATTTTGTCCAGAGCAACCAACTTCTTCCTTGATGAGTCAATGGGATACCAGCTCCCAAAACTGTGCAGGCACAGATCTACATTTTAGGTAAGTGTTATTTTGTGAACACATTATTTTCCATAAATAATATACATATTGAAACACCTACTAAAGGCTGCTGAAGAGTATATGAAGTCACCGACTTCCTCTGGTTGCTTGCTAGACCTAAAAATCAAAACCAAGGAGAAGAGGAGATTTTTTCCCTCCATTTTTAAAGGAGCTCCTTCTTTTGTGTAAGACTGTGCTGCATATCCACTGTGGTAATGGATAGTGAGTGTGGTGAGTGGTAGGTATTGTTGAATTTCATTTTGGGATCACATTTGTTGGATCTAAGTATAACTGTTACTATGTATCCCAAGCAATTCTATATTTCATATGAGTGAACCATCCCAGTTGACTACTTGGTGCCTTCCTCAAAATATCTGTTAATTTTGGAGAATATTTCTTGGAAACATCTCTCTACAAATTCAGCATCTGTATTATGGATTGAAAATTTGACAACTTGCTGTTGGCAGGCAGTGTAAACAGTTCAGTGCAATACATTTACATTTGGCTCTGTAAGTCTTATTCTACAGGATCACTGTTCTTCATTTCATAAATTTTAAGATATAATCAAACAATTCAGGCAAATGCATGCTTTTTACTGTTGTTTTGAACCAATTGACAGTTGGGCTGTTAAGTCACTAGGTCTGCAGAAATTTCAGGTGTAAGTGTTGATCTCCTTAATGGTGCTGCTTGTACATACCTCTGTCTCCAGAGAGGGCAAGAGGGGTTTTTCTTTTTTTTCTTTGTTAGGAAGAACCCTGCCTCCGGGGTTTCAAGTTGACTGTTTTTTGCTTTGTCAGAAAAGAAAACGAGTTGAGGTGTGACATGACCATGTGTTACAGTCAGGAAGGCATTTGCTGCTTGTATTGACTTGAGGTCATGCAGCACTAAGCATCAGACAACATCTAAGCCACAGGCTTGGAGGCCTCATTATTATGTTAATGGCAAGCAATTGGACAATATTTCTGCCTCTAATGACAGAAAATCTTGAAAGTAGAAAACTTGACATAAATTTCTAGTTACCTGATACTTGTATTTGAGATGAGCTGTTGCTGAGTTATGCTTCTGGAGAGGTTTCTGGCTTCTAGTGCAGTAGAAACAGATATTTAGCAGATGGGTAATCTGGAATTAAAGCTTTTTGAACTGGTGAGGGATTTGGGATCCTAGTGTGGAATTATTCTTGGAGGGGGGAAATAATACCAATTTGCCATGCAACTGTGAAGAGAAGTTTAGGAACAGTCTTGCCACAAGAAGTAGCTTTAAAACATTGTTTTCTTGTTACGTACTAGAAAAATCTGAAGAACAGGCATGATGTTCCTGTGTGTTGTTTTGTTATCTGCAAAAAGACCCAAGGTTTAAGATAAGAATGTGGAGAAAAAGGATTAACATCTGCTCTTCTACATCACTGAGTTCAGGCCTCTAGTTTAGGAGAGCTGTGTGATTGTAATAATTTGTCAAAGAGTACAAGTGATTTGCATTCTTAAAAGTTGGCCTGAAGAGGCTGCTCACCCACCCCTGACTAACACTTGCTGCTCTCTGCTTTCCCAGTTCCTCCCCTGAATTTACATGCTGATTAACTTTTTTCTTTCTTTGGAGCTGAGAAACTGATTCTGGATGTTCCTGTCCCTGCCTTATAAAACCTAGCAGGTTCCTTAATTCCTACTGAGGAGCCAAGCCATACATTCTTAGTTAATGTCCCGGTGAGAGGATGGAGATAGGTACTGAGGGATAGGAGCAAAGCTGCTGTACCTCTGTGCTAACTTCTGTTATTCTGAAAAACTGTGTCACAAGCTCCTTGGATTCCCTCTGAACTTTGTTCACCTCTGAGGAGCTTTTCCATCCTCTTTTTAGGGCCATCCTCTGATTTGTGGCTTAAATGTGTGTACCAAGGCCTTATATGTGTATGTTCTAATGCTGACAATTTCCCTTTGGCTGAAATAGGCTTCATTTTTTCCCTCTTAGTGAGAAAAGCCCTCATCTATACCACAAGATGTTTATTGAAGCCCTTTGTATGCCTGTGCTACCTTAACTTTGCTAAGCAGGATACAACAGAAGATTTTTTTACTCTGTTGCTGAAGGTGATGTTGATCTCTTTTTGTGCTGGTACGTACTTGGAATAGTTACTCCTGAACATGAGTATGTAGTAAGCAAGGTTATGTGTGTACTTCTTCTGTGTTAACTGGAAGTTTGTGCCTTAATTTTAATCCAACACCTGTTACGTTAACACCTCTGCAGCTGAGACAGAGCTTTTGCTTTTTATGTCATTTTAAACTGACAGGTTCCTACATTGAATTGGTATATTTTGGTTCTGCTTCCTAAGGGAATGATGCTGCCTTTTGCTGTCGTTCTGTTCAAATTTCATTCCTATATGTAATTCTAGTCCTTTGTTCTTTTATAGCATTCTAGCTCTCCTGTCCTTTTCATCCATTTTGCACCAGGAGGTGCTGGTTTGTTATGATCCCCAGTAAAAAAGGCACTCAAACACTGTAAAGTATCACTTAAAATGCCATTTCTTAAAGAAACAGTATTCACTCTAAAGAAAGAGAGGCTAGTATAGATAATCCTACATCCCTTCAGATGCTGGGAACACTGGGTGGTGCAGGTTCAAACAGGTCTCTGACCAGTGTGCAGCATGCCGTGCAGATTCCACCTGTGGAAGGGTCATCCCATTTTGGGATTCTTACTACGTTGTAATATTTTTGCCTACTTTCAGTGTGGGACTCATGCCTCTCTGTGCATGGAGAGCGGGATGTGTTAGACCTTGGCCCATGAATCTTGGGATGTGCTGGACCTGGCATGAGGAAAATGTGTTGGAAGAATGCTTGGGTGCAAGGGAGACTTGATAACCACACTTCCATGCCTGTCCTACAGAAAGGAGCATGTCTTCTGGCATAGAAAAGGGAAGACAGGGCATACCTTACTCAGCCTCTTAAACTGAGAGGGTGGCACATAATATAGTAGTAGGGAATATCTTGCTGCAAACTGAAGGCAAGCAGGCTGCCAGCGCTCAGCCATGTCAGGGCATCCCATCATCCACCATACCTGCTTCCCACCCAATGGGAGAAACAGTCTTGTGTTTTCTGGTGAGGTTCTTCCCAGGTTACACAATGTTTGTTTTCAAAGCATGAATTAAAAAAAAGCTATTACTTTTTTCCCCATTCCCTTTTATTTGGATGAAATGAGTGTGATGGCAGCTGTGCTTCTCACAAATGAAAGTTACAAGATAGTGGAGGATCTGTCCCAGCACAACAATAAACTGTTGTTAAATATTAATGGTTGTTTTTTTTTTCTTCTAAAGAGTCTCTACTCATTTATTGCAAGCAGAGCTTGAAAACCAACCAGTTCACATTCAAAACAGAGGAGACAAATAGGAGAAATGCTAAAGTTATAGTCAGCTTATATTACTGAAATGTTAGTTTTCCTTCTTTTTTGCAGTACATTGGCTGGGTTGACTGTAATTCTTTGGATTCATTTCAGAGTAGTGTGATTGCCATTAATCTATATTTAAATCACAGTATTGTCCAGAAATATTAATCAAAACAAGTTGTTCTAGGTGCAGTGAAAATTGGAAGTTATTTATGGAGCAGAGAAACAGGTTTTTACAGAAGCTTGTAATACTGATCTATGTGTTGATCTCCTGAAAACTAGTGGAAATACCTCACTAATTGCCATTAGATATTGCCTAAGATATTCCCACCCCTTGTGTATCAAACACCGTATTAATTTTCTGTGGCAGAGCCTTGGTTTTCAAGAAATTTGTACATGTAAATGTTAACTGTCCATTTTGATACACTACCAACCTCTGCTGTCTTACGTTCTTTTCATCTCTTTTTTTCAAAATATGTCTTAGAGGAGCATTGAAAAGGGTGAGAGCATAGAACTCTCTGAAGCAAGCATAAGCTGCTAAGATAGTAATGAAAAACAATAACCTTCTTTACCAGTTATTTCATTGTGGCACAGCAGGGTTAACACAGAAGATTATTTGCTCCTCCATTTCACACTTCTGGCTAAATAGAGTTTAAGTTCAGATGCTGCAGTTTCTGCTCTGGTCTGACAGTTAGCAGTACTTCCATTTAATCAAATTTCCTCTGATGTGGAACACCCAAGATTCTGTCAGGGTTAGGTAACAAGAGAAGACAAACTTGAAATGTCGAAGGATAAATTCTAAGTATAAGATAGGGGCTTTAGACAACATATTGACTTTGTCCCACCATCTGTCCTAGGGGCCACAAGACACTCTCCATTCCTCACATCCAGTCCCATCAGTCTTGTTCTGGCATGAGCCAATTCTGTGGAGCAGCCTTACACAAGCAAGTCCCTGGCAAGTCTTCTGTCCTGTTGAGAAAGCCCAGGAGGAAGTTAGACCTAAGTTACATTGCTTTTGACTTGTTCCTGATTTTTCAGATGTACTTGCTTTTAAATTCACCTCCACGTTGAACTCTAGCCTCAAACAATTTTTATATCTTTGCACTGAGTCACCATAGTTATTAAAGAGTTTGGGCCCTTCATGACTCTTGGATTTGATATTTGACTCTGTTTATCTTCCATGAAACTTTATCAAGCTCTACATTTTTGATCTATCCTAATTTACATGTGTCACTTTAACATATGGTTGTAATCCTCAGTTAGAAGGTAATAAGAGTTAATTCAGAGAATGATGGCAAGTTTGTGAATTTGTTGTGGTTTAACCTGGCTAGCAGCTAAAACAACTTTGCTCACAGTGGGATGAGGGAGAGAATCAAAAATGGGGGGGGTGGGAGGGAAGTAAAACTTGTGGGTTTAGAGACAGCTTAATAAGACAGAAAAGGGAAATAATAATAATAGTAATAATAATAAACAAGAAAACAAGCACAATTTCTCACCACCAAAAAGCCAATGCTCAGCTAGTTCCCGAGCCAACCCATCTCCTGGCCAGCCCCCAGTTATATGCTGAGCGTGATGCCATATGGTATGGAATATCCCTGTGGCCAGTTTGGGTCAGCAGTCCTGGCTGTGTCCCTTCCCAACTTCTTGGGCACCTCCTGCCTTCTCATTGGCAGGCTGGTATGAGAAGCTTGGCAAGTTGTTGCTTGGCAACAACTAAAAACATCTCTGTGTTATCAAAGTTATTCTCATCCTAGATCCAAAACACAGCTCTGTACCAGCTGCTAGGAAGAAAATTAACTCTATCCCTGCCAAAACTAGGACAGAGTTCAATTGAAACAAGCATTTTAAGTGGCAGCCATGAAAATTGTTCTTGAGCAGCCTCAGAGATTTAAGGAATTTCCAGAAGATCCTCAGATCAATTGTATTTTTTCACATGCAGACAGACTTTGTCCCATCCAGTCTTATATCTTGCTTTGAGTGTGTGGCCTGTGTGTTGGGTTTTATTCCCCCCCCAAGTTTACAGAGAGTATTAACAATGTGTAGCCATGCAATGGCTGGATAACTGTTGAACAACCTGAATCCATTTGGCACTTTTTGTAACCATCCAAAACAGACTTAGGTCTTACAAGTTTGGCATTTGAAAACACTTAACAAATCTCTACACCTATTTCACATTGTTTATAGTTATCTTAGTGTAATGTTATGTATTTTGGTTTCCAGTTTACATTTATAGGGTTAAATTCTGCAGCCACTGCTCAGGTCTTATTAGAAAAATGGTATGCTGTTGTAAGCTCAACTCTTTGCTGAAGTGGGTAGCAAAAATCTCTCTGCCTTCAAGAAAGCATTTTTGTGTGAGTGAATTCTTATAGAAACATACCTCTAACTTTCTGTTGTTTTCATTGTTTTCTGGTTACACACTACTATTTCACTGATCCTTATTTTTATGCTGCTTTAGAAAAAGACTTTTTATATATATTTTTTTTTTTTTAATTTTTTTTTTTTTTTTTTGTGCCACAGCAATTTAAAGAGTGAAATTTTGATTAGAAAAAGAAATCAACAGAGGGTGCTAAAGAGCTGTGGAAAAATGTATTACTCTTGCTCTCCAAAGAAAAACAAAGCTAGGAACAAGCAGTGGACCTCAGTTAACAATTGTGAGAGGGTGCAAATTTTTTTATAGTCTTCCATAAATTACATTTCTCAAATGGGCAGGTTGCCAGTGACTAAATGGTAAGACTGGAATTGTTTAAACTTTGTAAACTCTGGAAGAAATAATGTTTCTAGAGCAAGCATCATGAATGACCTGGGTCATATAATTTAGACACAGACCCTGAGAGAGCTGAACTTAACTGAGATTAGGTGGCTAAATAGCCTACAGGATATGGACTTAAGCCTGTGCGTCAGTGCTTCATCTGTAAAACGATAATCTTTGTACTATACAGCTGGGTGCAATATGTGGCGAATAAATGCATGAAGGATTTCCTCTCTGATAGAGGCCTAAATCTAATTTATTCTGGTATTCAAGAATCAGATAGATGTTCAGTAATGGAAATTGTGGGATACTAAATGTAATAAGTCAAATGCTAAGAGTCTTTTCCAAAAACAAAAACAGGAAAACAAGTCTTATGTTATACAAGCAAAAGTTAAATCACACTTAGATCTTGAAGCATTTTAAATAATGTCCAGTCATGTGCTGGCACTTGTGTAATTTTCAGCAAAACCTAGGAACAACTTAAGCCTTTGTTTTACTCAAAATAACTGGCAATATTAGCAATTGCTAGAAGAATGTTACTTACCACTGTCAATTTGGTGAAGATGCTGCTTCTTTTTGTGAGGCAACCTGTATTTGGGAAGTTCAAATGTTTAACTTTAAAGAAGTAGAGATAAGGATGACCATTATGGTTCATTAAATCTTGACCATGGAGCCATGCTGACTCCAAGTCTGTCCAGAAGTACTTATCAGAATTGTGTCTTTTTGGCCTGCTTCATTTAATGTAGGTGTCTGAGCTCCAGCCCTCTAGTCAGGGGTGGTAGCATTGTCCAAAAATTTGTCTACAGCTTCAGTGCTTGAATCAGCCAGAGGATAGGAAAGCAAAGTGTCCCACATCTCTGACTGATGTGGTTAAAGGCAATTTCTGTATTGTTTTGGGATTCTTAGAGAACAAGACTCTTTACACTGACCCTTTCCCATTTGCTGTATAGTCTCGCTGTCTCTGGGAGATGGGCAAGGGCTTCTGAACTTGCTCTGTGTATCGTATCAGAATGCCTTCAGGACAGTTTCTGTGAGTGAGCTTCCTCTCTGAGTCTTTGAACATTTCCCCTTGTTTGCAAGTTTGTGATCTGATGAACTTTGGCTAAAGTCTCAATGGGTGAAAATCTGTGAGTTTCCATGAGAGAAATTACAGTTTGCATCACATGCGCAGATGGGCCCTTAAATACTACAACAGCACAGAAGATAGTGAAGGCAGATAGAAGATAGGTCCCAGAGAGAGGGAATGAGTGATTAACTCCCTCAAGTATGGTATATGTTGCTACAGTTGCCAATATTTTAATAAGGGATGACCACAAAAACTTATTTCCTTCATACTGCAATAGCCTGTGTGTTGCAGGGAACAAACGTATTTACAGAGAGGAGGCTGCAGAGACCCTATTCATTTGGATGTTTCTTTTACAAAAAAACACTTTCTCACAACTAGACTAGTTGACAAAACCACTTTCTCACAACTAGACTAGTTGACAAATGAGCTTCTATTAGGCTACTTTGCCCTGGTGGCATGGAAATCTCATCACATGCACACAGGGTGCTCTGTCTGCTGTAGGGTTGAAATGGAGAGAGGTAATCCCTCCCTGTGGATTTGCTATGTAATCAAACTCAAAACACCTGTATAATATATAAGTGGGCAATTTGGATCTGTAGGGTGTTGCTTTTTCAAAAGACTTCAACACATTCTATTTTCTAGGCCAGTTCAAGCATATGCTTTGGAAGTCCACTGATTAAAATCATTAAAATCATTAAAATCATTAAAATCATTAAAATCATTAAAATGAGAGTTAAGGAACACTTCAAGTTAAGGATAAATTTATTGCCAGGCTGAACGTTTTGCCAAATAAAGTCCTTCAGCATGGAAGTTCAATGTCATCTTTGACATAATTTCCCTCATTTTTGAAGTGTAAACTGTGCATTCAAAAGTGACTGGAGTATTACCAGATGGTGATGTCACTTTTGTAAAGAGCTTTCACAAGAATAAGAAAATATTGGAAACAATTTTATTTCATTTACTAAGGTATAGGAGAATTGTTGCTATAACGCTGTCATGGTTTAGCCCTGTCTGGCAACTAAGCACCATGCAACTGCTTGCTTGCTCCCCCCCAGCGGGATGGGGGAAAGAATCGGAAGAGTGAAAGTGAGAAAACTTGTGGGTTGAGATAAAAACAGTTTAATAGGACAAACACAAACAGGAAAATAATAATCATAATATACAAAACAAGTGATGAATAGCACAATGTCTTGTCACCCAAAGTCGATACTACACATGACCCCCAGCTGCCCAGCCTCCCAGCCCACACGCACAAGCAAAGCAACACAAGGAGTTCATTCACCACTTCCCATCGGCAGGCAGGTGTTCAGCCATCTCCAGGAAAACAGGGCTCCATCGCATGTAACAGTTACTTGGGAAGACAAATGCCATCACACAGAAGTCGATGCCACACAAGGTCCCCAGCTGATAAGCCTCTCAGTCCGCTCCCCAGTTATAAATGGGACATGACATCATATGGTGTGGAATATCCCTTTGGCCATTTTGGGTCAGCTGTCCTGGCTGTGTCCCCGCCCAGCTTCTTGGATGCCTCCTGCCTTCTCATTAGCAGGGCAGTATGAGAAGCTGCAAAGTCCTTGACTGCTTGGCAACAACTAAAAACATCCATGTGTTATCAAAGTTATTCTCTTCCTAAACCCAAACCACAGCACTACACCAGCTGTCAGAAAGGAAAATTAACTTTATCCCTGCTGAAACCAGGACAAATGCCAAAGTAGAAAATCTAACAGAAGTGGAAAGAAATCTGTTCTGCTGGTGTCCTTCTCTAGCTTTATGCTGGAGAAGTATGTCCATACTTCAAGATCCACCACCACTACCACCTTGCCAAAAAACTTGCATCTTCTGGAGAGAAGCCCCAAATCAAT
>VXBL01003092.1:0-38090 GCA_013400195.1 Aramus guarauna
CCTGCAGCCGGGCCGCCTCCGGGGGAGGGAGGGCTGGAGGAGCTGTGACAAACGGCAAGAAACGCCCATCCGCAGGTCTGTGCACAGAAAGTCCGAGCTAAAGCTTTGCACAGGGCGGATTCAAAAGGTTTTTTTTTCTAACTTAAGAGAAGCGGCTGCAGTAGTGGTGGATTGACCTATTTATGCTAGAAGAGGATGGATGTAAGTTTTCGGTCTTAATTAGAAATTAAATTAACTACCTGCAAAAGCATTCTTCTTAAGAATGTCTCCTCACTGTAGCTATCCAAGAGGTTAGTTCTTGAACGAAGGATGGCACAGAATAAATAAGGGATCAACTTTGCTTTTGGACCGTAAGCCTCCCAGGCTTATCTTACTAAGATACTTATTTTCAATTTTAAGACAGACTGAAGAATCTGAAAGATTGTAACAAGTCAGATAACTCACAACAAACAGCAGAGAGTAACTGCAAACTTAGCTCATTCAGAAACTTAAACTCATCTGCACTGTCCTGCATAGAGAAATAGAGAACTTTAGCATCTCCACTGTCTCGATAAATCACCCTCTAAGAGGACAGGAAGCAGCAAAACCTTGAACAACAGACTGCACTGGACACTACTAAAATGAAACAACTGTTATTTAAAAACTTTTTCTATATTCCAACACAGCAAAGAGGGTACAACCTCCTTGTCAAGTCATGCCTAGAAGTCTCATCTTTCAAATGTTTTAACAATGAAAATTATGCCCCGTCAGGTACTAAAAGCCAGGCAGGGTCAGTCAGAGCAGAGTTCTCTGGCTTGCCTTGTCCTCAGTGTCCCCTTAGAGGGGCTCTGGCTGCCCTGCGCCAGCAGTGCCATCATCCCGTACTTTGGGCTCTCCGGGTTTGTGTCTGTCACCAGTGCTTCAAATCTGATGCTTTCTGACTCCCCAGGGACACAGAGGGAGGGGAGAGAAGAGGTGCTCCCTATTTACGGCATGCACGAGTGAGGTGTAAACACACGGATGCTAAGTTCCTCCTTAAGAGGAGCTCTGTACAGCAGAAAACAAGATTCATTCCCACAAAAGTATCTGGTAGTCTGATACACAGGAATTTCAATGCCCTGTTTCACTAAGATTTATTAGGCAGGATATAGGAAATACATCAAAAGTAGTATTGTACCACACTTTAGTTACTGTATTATAAAAGATTTACTTTGTAAAGCTAAGCAAATGTTACAAAAATCTAAACAGCAGATTTTTCTTCAGATACTGTCCAGGGCTGTATGTCAAGAGCAGACTGCATCCCAACTAGAGCAGCCTAAGAGAGTTTGCCAGACTAGTTTTCATGGTCCATTCAAAGATCAAGTTAACAGTTAATATCTGTGTTAGTATCCAGTCAGCTAAAGCGTACTTGAGCCTCAAGTCTGCAGCATAACAACAATACCATCCCTCTCACCAATAGTTCTGGACTGGCACAAGCTTTGACACTTGTTTTCTGCTATAGTGAGCACACACCTTTCAAAATGATGACTTGCTTTGTAGTTTTTGTTAGCACCTCTAAAGAGTAACAGGAACACTGTAAGCCTTCTAAGAAACTTAAGATTTTGTGGGATGTGAACAACAGATGCATATGGCTGGCATATCAATTTATCACTGTTAACAAGACTTTAATCCTATGCACTGACTGACCAGCCTGTGCCAAACCTTGCAACAAAACAGTAAAAGAAAATTAAAGGTGCAAGAAGGAATAATTTAACTTTCTTGGCTTGAAAACTGCATTTTGTCTAGTCCCAGTAGAAACAGAAAACATTCTGCAGCACTTACTTTTAAATTTCTCAATTCTAATGTCAATAGAAGAACATTCATGAATAAGCAAGGTCAGGAAAGTTGCTACCCTCAAAAGCTTAAAGTTGCTACCCTCAAAAGCTTAAAGTTTTTGAAATATACCCAGTGTACAAAGCACTGTGCTCTGAGGTCAAGCACCTAGGCTGCAGATCAAACTGTAGATCAGAAATTGCAGGTGGTTTTCCATCAGCTCCAATGCACATCCCCGTTACCGCACGTAAGCGTCAGCAAGGCTCTGCTGGTACAGAGGCTGCTGGACAAGCAGAACATCTGTCCGTGGAGGGAAGTGCGCAGGGAAGCACTACAGTCTCCATCACCCCAGGGATGGAGCCCAGCCCTGACCCTGCTTCACAGCACCTCCCAGAGCTGTTTTCCAAGGGCTCCCTCCAAGGTGCACCTCTAGTGGCTCATTCCAGCAGGAAGGCTTTGGTCCCCTGCATCACACAGCCTGCCTCCTCCACTCATGACAAAGCTTTGTGTGCACGTACATTATTTAAGGGCGCAGCTGACAAGTACATCTCACTTCAGTGACACTCCCAGCAGGTCTGATCAGACACAGATTAAGGCACACAATAATTTAAATACTGTTCAATCTTGCTGCTGTGCACGTCTTGTCAAATGTGTCTTATCTATTTAAATCCTTTTGTAAAGATTTGCCCCTTTTGTAAAGATTTGCCTCTTTTGTAAAGATTTGCCTCTTTTGCAATACCTACCTATAGTAGCAACTGGAATTACAATTTTGAAACTTAATTAAACCAAGCCTTTACCCAACTACACCGCTACAGCTCATCTTGCCTTGTTTTGTCATACCAGTATTCAAGTTTGCAAGGCTGGACTGACACACAACATGTTAAACAGCTCGCTTTTGGGCAGTATAACCTAAGTATTGTCCAGGTTAAGATGTTTATAATCCATATGTTATACTGTCATGCCTGACAGGCATGGATTCATGAACTGAAGAATAAAACTCCTGAAAAGATTTCATTAGCTGTAATCCCTACCCTATGCATTAATATGGAAGGAAAAAAAAAACAGTTATCAATAAAGGAATCTAAAAATAGAGTTAACATTTCTGATGTCCTAAAATATTTCCTGAGTACTCTATGGAAAATTCACTGCTGAATGTCTAATCTACTTTTATTTTTCTCTCAGCCTCCAGAGAGATCAATTTTACATATCAGTTATAACTTTCATTTTAAATGTTTACCAATTATATTTAAAAACATTGTTTAAAATTAACTAAACTGTAGCTTTCTCTCCTTTATTAAAGGGATCTTTACTATTTCAAGTAGTCTTAAAGCTAAAACTTAGCTAAAACCCCTGCACTGGATGCCAGGGGATGTAGGTTTGATTCCCAGCTCAGCTACAGATTTACTGAGTGACCTAGGCCAAGTTAATTCTCCTGCATCTTAATTCTCCTCTTCTCTGAAACATGGATAATACTCTCTTCCCCCACCATCCTGCCTTTTCCACTTAAGATATTGAGGCACTTAAGACACCCAAGCTAAGGGCTCTTATTTCAGTTGAAACTTTAGTCCTTTTCTTGCATGTTTGATATATACCATGATGTGGTATGGCAGAAATTCACATCCAGAGTTTCAAACACTGTACATAAAAATTAAGTTTCTAACCCTCTATCAAAGTACACAAATGCCTATATTACTTCAGCCTTGAAAGGCAAGGGATAACTCTTGTGGAAGAAAGGCTTTCTGTTCGTAAGATTAACCTTATGTCCAGAGTTTCCAAGCTTGTTTGTCAGGGATCATCTTCTAAGCAGAATTTATTTATGAACTGCAGCTATAATTGATGTCAAGGCAACTATAGCTGCAAATACACCTAATCCAATCGTATTTAAATTACAAAACTATGGGAGAAGTACTAGAATATGCTGGTATTATATATGCAAGTACAATATATTTGCTCTTTCCACCTATTTGAGCTTGGCTGGGAAGTGTAACAATTAATACAACCTAGATGATTGCTAGTGTCACTACATCTAGAAATCGATAACAGGTTTGCTATTTAATTTCTTACAAAATATGAGAATCCTTCGAAAGTCACAGCACATTTCAGTTCCATCATGGTAAGCGAGCATGCAGGTACTTAGAGTTCTTCAATAACATTCAACACTCTCCCTCACATGTGATCCCCCACCAAGAGGAGAGAGCTCAGATCAGAAGTGATGACGCATTAGACTGTATTTTGAGCCCTTCTTGTTCCAAAGGGCAAGATGACAGACAATGGCAAACATAAGCAGCATGCAAACCACAGCGTCCCTATTAGTCAAATACAGTTGGTATGTTCCATTTCATACAATGAAATCCTAGAATGGTTTGAGTTGGAAGGGACCTCAAAGCCCATCTAGTTCCAACCCCCTGCCATGGGCAAGGACACCCTCCACTAGCCCAGGTTGCCCAAAGCCCCATCCAACCTGGCCTTGAACACTGCCAGGGAGCCAGGGGCAGCCACAGCTTCTCTGTGCCAGGGCCTCACCACTCTCAGAGTAAAGAATTTCTTTCTAACATCTAATGTAAATCTAGCCTCCTTCAGCTTAAACCCATTACCCCTTGTCCTGTCACTACACTCCCTGATGAACAGGCCTTTCCTGTAGGCCCCCCTCAGGTACTGGAAGGCCGGGATTAGATCTCCCTGGAACCTTCTTTTCTCCAGGCTGAACAATCCCAACTCTCTCAGCCTGTCCTCATAGGGGAGGTGCTCCAGCCCTCGGATCATCTTTACTAACACTTTATGGTGACTATGACTATGGAAGAACACCAAACCACACAAATTCTTTCTGTCAGATGTGATGGAACCTGACAAACAAGAACACTGAAACTTGCTTTGCTCTACTCTCACCTTTATATAAGTTACATTTCAATTTTGCTAGAATGTTAATAAAAACATTTGTTTGCCAGCACACCTTTTAATTTGAAATTCTTCCCTCCTGTGAGGTCTTACTAGAAGGGCTTGTGTCGAAATCAGTAAGTAAATATTATGCAGTTTACTGAAGACCCAGAACTCCACATACAGAGATGCTGGATCACCCCAGCTGGACCGCACTCTCCATCAGTTTGAGCTGCAACACTCCCAGAGAACGCAGCTAGCAGTGGATCACCAAGAAAAGCGGTGTGGTAGCTGGGCAGCAGTGCCGCGGAGCTAGCCAGGACACGGCCAACATCCCAGCCTGCTGCACGGCGCTGGTGGCTCAGGCACTGCGGCTTCTGAGCAGCAACACAGGCCTCACACCCAACACATCCTGACTAATGAGCAGCACTGCAATATGCATAATATCAAATGCTAAAGTAAAATAGCAGACATAAAACATCTTTTGGAAATGACAAAGTTCCCACAGGAGGAGCTCCTTGAACCTGTGACCAAGAGCTGCCAACTCAATTTACTTGTTCATGTTGATAGGCATTAATCCAACTCCGAAAGAGTTGCTAGAATTGGCAACATCCTCTGCACGCAAAAGTCCCATAACCTTGCCCTTAATACTGAAGGGCAAACTAAACTCCTTACAAACACAGTCGCCAGAAGTTTAACCAAGTGGAACGAAGTGTATTTCATTCTCATTTCTACGGCTTCATATCTAAAATTGGAACTGTGTTATTTTGTTGCAGACATGGCAGAGCCAATTCAGCAGCTGACTCGAAATAACAATCCCCAGGAGAGACAGACCATCCCATTTACGCTGATCCAGCGCAAAGAAAAGGTACCATTTCCCTCCCCGGTTGAAGTTTTAACAGTGGTTTCAGTATTCATACCTAGCTTCCAAAAAGAAGTCTTTTTTTTATAAAATTATTGTAACCATTTAGGATTTTTAACATCGTAAGTGCAAAGCATTAACTGGATAACTACATTTCATTTTTAACATCTCACCATTTTTTACATTTGTGAATTTTTCTTCTTTGTAAGGTAGAAACTGTCAGGAAAGTCAGGAGATGGCCAGGAATTACAGTCTTTGTGACATTTGAGAATTACTTCTTCATTTGTATCAATGCATTTGCTCCCTTACACAATCATGTTAATAAAACCTTAGCAAAGAATACTTGAAAGAAATTAATATCTGAATTTAAAACCAAACGTGTACTTTTGTATCAAGGGTCATTATCAAACAAAGCAACAATTTGCAAACCCATCTTACCAAAGCCATCTTTCCTCTAATGAAAAATTGAAATTGATGTCCAGCAAATTGTTTCCAGCTCAGGAAGCGTGCAAACAAGTGTCTAATCTTAAATACATGTCAAATCAAGAAAATCTTGACACATTTCTTTTTAAATATATCTATATAATTCCGATTTATAAATATCACAATTTGATTGAGCATATTTCATCTAAACAGTTTGGGCCTCCTGACTATGTTGTAATTAAATGGTTGCAAGCCATTTCTCAGTACTACTGTAATAAGTGCAGATTAAAAAAAATCATGTTATTCAGTGTTAATTGCAACTCAACATTCAATACTGCAAATCCAAAAGATGACAGTTCCTTACTTTAAAGGAGAACTACTTAGAAGTCTGCTGAAACAAATTTTGGTCCAAGATCAGCAGCATATCCCTTCTTGATTTATCTGAGGAAGGACTAAAATTCACACGTTCCGTTCAAGATTATTTCACTGACAGTTGAAAAAAGATGCAATTATTCTTGTATTCAAGTAAGATGCATATATTGCATGGGTTTTGGATATCTCCCTACTGTATGCCAGCTTGGACCTTGAAATGAAGTGCATGTGAACTAAGTATTAAACAGAATGTGCTTGAGATATAGCTGACACTGAGACTTAAAATCATTTCTCATGCATGCTGTTCTCCTGGTTATACACCTACAGAAGCTGATTTCTTTATGCTACTAGTAAAGCATTGAAATATTGTTTGACTTTTATTTGTTTGCTTGGGTTTTTTAGGGGATTAACTTAAAATACAAAATTATTATCTTACTGTGTTTGCAGCTTGGAGATCTGCTTTATGAAAAACGTCAGTATGGAAAAGCCAAATGGGCTTGTATAAAAATGAAAGAAAAACAGTACGAACAGAGCATATGCCTTGGATTCATGAAGCTTATGAGGTACATTTGTGAGCAGAATTCCTCAGGTAATTAGTCCCACAATTCTACATTAAAGTTAAAACATTATCTTTATGTACTAGCTCCTCCTAATTGGGGAGATACTTTTATTAGCTTTTTCCAAATACTCCACCCCGTCCATGTGGACGTTTTCCTGCAGAGCCTCAACCAAAGTGCTGCTCCCTCTGCATACGTGCTAGGAGAGAACATCTACGGGAAGAGATCCCTGTTTCCAAGGGCATTCTGACCACTACAGCTGCCTGGGAATTGACACTAGCTATTTTTGTAGGCTCTCAGCTATAAATTAGGCTTTTCCCACATAATTTTAGTGGTTCAGTTTTCACAGCAGTACTGAAATCGCCTGTTCTGTGAACCTATTCAGAGTGTAATGCCAAAAGAGATCACAATGTTTTGCCTCTCTCATTTGCATTCCTAATACTCAACTTGTGCATGTCTGATAGGCACCAAAAGTTTGCATGCTTGAAGCATATTTTCCAGAAAGATAATCCAGTTTTTAACTCAAGTAACTTTAAAATAACGGCAAATCCACCATGTCCTTGATAGCTTGTGCCTGCATGACAAATGTGCACCCAGTTTCCAGTGCAATTTAATCTGGTTTCAACTTCCAGCCATTAATTCTCATTTTTCCATTCTCCAGTTGATTAAAATGTTTTGCAATGCCTCATGTTTTGTTCTGTAGCAGTACATGTATTCTAATTAAGTCAACTTTTAATTTTCTTTTCAAGAAACTAAAAGCATTGATCATGAAAGCTTTTCTTTAATCAGGTATTTTCACCGCTCTCCCCATTCTTTTAACACTTTAACATGGTTTAAATGTAATTTTGGCTCCAGAACAGTGCAATTTTGTTTTCAAACTGTGTACAGAAGCAAAGTTCCCACTCCTAGTCATCACTGCTACCTGCACAGTCAAAATCCCAACCTTTTCCTATAGCACCACATAAATATAGCAACATTTTTGGTTAACGGCAATTCATAAATGAATTCACAATGCAGCCCCCTTGACTTGCCTACAATGTTTATTCCCAAATATTTAAAACATGCACAAGGTCAGTGGACAAGATAAACAGGGGGAAAGAGGTTAAGTCAAACTCCTTGCCCTTCATGAAGACAGGAGAGCTCACCAAATGCCACATTTCAGACACACATGCACACATATTTGCACGTGTAGGTTTTAGATATACAAACACACACAAACTACAAGGCGTAATAAAATGCTGCTTCCAACTTGGAATACACAACCCCATTTTCTAAAACATCCTACTGAATTCTTTTTAGTAATGAAACTCTGCTCTATGGTACTCACTTTATATGATTCAGTATGAGTTCAGAAGTCAAGCACAGCGTACAGAACGTCTTTTGTATTTTCTGAAGAGTCATGTATGTCTCCGCAGGACTGTACTTGGGGATAACAATACCCATTGTGACCATAGTCCACACAAATGAAGCTCAATCGGAGATGACCCAGTCAGTGACAGTAGCGTACTACCTGCCAGAACTGCTGCAGGATGAGCCCCCTCATCCTTTTGACTCTGACATAGTCATCGAAGAATGGCCTTCTACTATTGTTTATAGTAGGTAAGAAACATTGTAATTTTATTCTAGTCAAAACAGTAAAAAGATGCAGTTTTCAATTTGGGCATGTTATGTCTTTTAAATTGAGTTCTAAAAGCTAAAAAAAGTAAAATTTGGTTTTCAGTAATTGTTAAAAGATGCTTGCTTTATCAAACCGGGATATTCAGGAAATAATTGTTACCACCTGACTTGGGAAAATTATGCAACTGTAAGTGTTAGATATAACAGCATCTCAAAACACAGACTAGTCTGTGTAGTTGGGAACAAAGTGTCTGATGTATCACTGAAAATGTTAAGAAGAAACTGTTACCTCTGAGATCAATCATGGGTAGTATCATTAGTGAAACATGACTAAATAATTTAGAGACATTTATAGGCTCTGGAAAAACTGTGTATTTTTAAAAGAATTTGATATGAAGTTGATCATTACAGGAGCTTCAGAGGAATCATCAATGAAGACGCTATAATGAGAGAAATAAACCTGTTGGCAGAAATTCTGGAGAGTCCTGAGTTATGTTTGCAGGATACATTCATCATTGCAGGATATACAAATCCAGCTGCTGCCAATCGACACAACGAGATATGGTTCCTTCAAAGACCATAGCCTCCCATTCCTGATGCTCGGCAGTCACAAGAATCAGTTCCAATTTACTGGCAGAATCTTACAGGTGAATCATGTGAGACTAGATGTCAAACCCTCCAAGATTTTAGAGATGTGGCTTTTAGCCAGCTGAGCAAGGCAATCAGTCCAGCTTAATAACCAAACAGAGGTAACACCTGAAACATGCATGGTTTCCTATGTCAACTTTTACAGTTCTTACAAATTCTAATGGAGATTATTAGCACTTTAAAAGTTAGTTCACTTTTTTTTTTCTTTTTTTTTTCCAAGATAGGGGAGACAGAGACCTCTCTCCTCACCCACTTATTAACACCTCTAGACCACTTGTGGCTTGGGACAGTCCTAGAGGACATCCTGGAGCCCTGCTCTGGGCACCTAGTGCTGCACCAGCTACGCAAATACCCTGCTGGTGCTCTCAGTGGGACACCCATGAAAACCACCTCACACATTCAGGCTATGCTTCAGAAAAAGAACGTTCAGGTCTCAACTTCTGATGAGAACTACCAGATTTAGACACTGGCATTAAACCAAGGAATAAGAGTAGGCCAATGCTGACTGCTTTTAATATCATCTGTGGAGCAGAGATTCTTAATGCTTACCTCAAAAAGCATTCAACCAAAGTACTTTTAACCTTGAGAAGAGACCAAGAAGGCAGAACAGTCCTAATACTCATTAAAGTTTTGATGGCAAAAGTTACAGGTTACCTTAATCACATACTCACAGCAATCTGACTATATTTGGCATTCCTAAATAGAAAGTGGTTATTCTTAAACCTTCAGTTTTCTGACCACTTTCATCTTACAACTTTGCTGAATGTTAAAACACTGCAGCTGAAGTAATTTGTTCAGTACTTTTTATACTCTTCTGGCAGTACCACACTATTAATGTTAATGTTATAAAATATACAAATACTTCACAGAATCAAAGAAAAAGTTAAGCTCGAAGTGACCTCTGGCAGAGCAGGCTGCTCAGGGCCTCGCACAGTTGAGCATCTCCAGGGATGAGGAGCCCATAACCCCTCTGGGCCCTGTTCCAGTATTTGACCACCCTCACTGTGAGAATTTTTCTTCCTAATATCTAATTTTCCCTGTTGCAGCTTGTTTCTTTGACCCCTATCCGTATGATAATTCTTGCAGTAGACAACTGCTAGCCTAGCACACATAGTTCTACATGCATCAGAAGGTCTGAAACCCACACTCATGCTTTGCTACGTACTACAGTTAAAGAGCACCTACTGCACTTTAGAATCAGGGTAGCAAACAGTTTTGTTCTCAACAATCCCTCTTTAATGTTTCCCCTTACAGATATGATGGTAGAGTTTAATCTTAATAGAAGTAAATGTCTTTTTATATAAAATTTCATTAAGTATATCACCAGCATTATTTATCGATTATATGATTTAGGCTTTAAATAGAGCTTTTGTGTTACTCAGTTACAACATACAAAACGGCAGTCAGAGCCAGTGTCTGCTACCTTACAGTAATGTTAATTGGCAAACAAAATGGATTTATGTCACACTGCTGACTGAATAAATGTACAGGTCTTGAACTTTAAGCCTTCTGGTTCCACAGGGCGCTCTGCTGCACAAAACTGACTTTATGCTTAACCTAAAACCTCTTGCTCAGCAGCAGGACCAGAGAGTGCTGGCTGGCCCTGCTGAATGTGCTTAAGCATGCCCAAGGTGCTCTCTGGTGGTTGCTGCCCAGAGATTCCTCGGGGAGGCAGGAAAGAGAAGGCACAAAGCTATCAAAGCTGGTTTGCCAGGTGACAGCACAAATGCTTGTACCACAGATAGGAATCACTTTGTCTGATGTGCCAATTTAAAGGCACGTCAAAGTATTTCTTACTTAACAGAATGAGAAAATGAAGGTACCTGTCATGTCTCTCAATTTGTTCAAGATACAGGATCATAGCCAGGAAAATAAATAATCAGACTTCTTTTTCAATGTGTTGAATTGTTTTCTGTTTGATTTTTATTTATTTTGCTTTTTAGTTATTTTTTAATGTTTCCTCAAATTGTTGGAAATGCCAGCCAGTATTAAAGTAAAAGCTAACAAATTAATGGAAAACAATAAAAAGTTGTCTAAAAATCAAGTTGAGTAGAGGGCTCAGGGGGGCATCAAATAACAGGGTTTGTTTTGCCCTCGCTCCCCCAAGATTTTTATAAGAGCAAGTAAAAACCATTTTCACCTTTGACAAGTTTTTATGGCAAATGGAAGAAGTTTCTGCAATTTGATTGCTTTTGCCAGTTATAGAAATTATTTCAATGCTTTGGCACAACAAATGTAAAATAGCTATTGGAAGTAGTTAAATCTTCTCACCATAAAGTACCAGTTTGTACATACTTTACATTTTAAACATCTATTTCAAAATGCGTTTGCTATATCTTATGTCTCTTTCCATAAGCAATCTTCACCTAAATACTTCTGTGACTCAGCTACTTGTGGGTATTTTATAGAAACATTCTTGTTACTGAAATATAAAAATAAGGTATTTATCTGAATGTGCTGATATCCTAACCACAACAAAGCGTTGTTTTATGTAAAACTGTGAATTGCAAGATAGTATTTATTTTGACTTCTGTTAGATGGCTTCTGCTGCTGAGAAAGAACCAATTAATCTTGAGTTTGAAGATACACTTTATGGCTATGGAACATTGTACCACCTTCTGAAAATGGCCCACATGAGCACGGGCACAAAGAATTGCAGTTTTTAACTGACACACAATGAAGTTTACTTAACAGTTATACCAGTGAATGCCAAGGAAATGCAACTATTACTCAAATATATCATTTCAGAAAAAGTTTGAAAACATCACATCAAGTGTGACTACCTAACTTCTTTTATCGGAATAGGTATTTCATTATTCATCTGTGGCTCTACTTTGTAAGCCATTAATGAATGGATTTTGATTTTTAATTTGAAGCTATTTGATTTTCATTATTCAAAGGAAATAATAAAACAGAATTCACCTGTATTTTTGGAAGATTAAATGACGTAGCCTTAACAGATAAATGTTGTCCTGCATACTGTGTATTTTTCGAACAAGCATTAGTGCCTAAAAAGTTTATTCCAGCTATTGTGATACTCAGGGCCTTGCTTATTGTATGTATTCAAATATAAATATAAATTTTCCAGCATTGTTGCGTTGTGCTGTTTTACACTGTCCTTCATTTTCACTGAAATGTTGTCGTTTACTGTTACTGTTTGTCAAAATTAAAGATAATTATTTTATGTGCAGAGTACACTTGGCTTTCATTTTTGTAACAGACATACAAATCCTTTTGCTATCTTTCCTTTCAATGGAAACAGCAGAAGTCACAAGTTACTATTCTGATTTTACAAAATCCAATTAAGGCCCAAGTTTGAAATGGTCGCTCTAAGACCCAAAAAACTTCCATAACTTTCAAAAAACATACATTCTTTGAAATAAACATGTACATTTGGAGCTATGCACCTATGTGCTGCAGCTAGCAGGTCTGCTAGCGAACTCACTCCTGACTGCAGAAGCCATCTGCAACCCCGTTTTTGTCAAGCATCCAGCACAGTCTCCCACAATTCTTACTGCAGCACAGACTGGGGTAGGACTGGTTTCAGAATCAAACTGCAGAGCAGCAGTACTTAAAGGGTGATGTATTGTGGGGGTTTAACCCCAGCCGGTAACTAAGCACCACACAGCCGCTCATCCTTCCCCCACCGCAGCAGGATGGGGAGAGAATGGAAAAAACCCTCATGGGTTGAGATAAAGACAGTTTAATAGGATAACAGAGAATAATAATTATATATAAATATATATATAAACACCCAAGAGGTGCACAAATGCAATTGCTCACCATCTGCAGCAAACAACCCAATGCTCAGTCTGTTTACGAGCAGCGATCCCACCTCCCAGCTAGCATCCCTAATTCTATCCCAAGCATGACGCTCTGTGGCAGGGAACATCCCTTTGGCCAGCCTGGGTCAGCTGTCCTGGATCTGCTCTCTCAGCTTCTCATGCACACCCTTGCCAGCAGAGCACGAGAAGCTGAAAATTCCTTGACTTATTGTAGTCACTACAACTACCCAGCAACAATTAAAAACATCAGCGTGTTATCAACATTATTCTCACCCTAAATCCGAAACATGGCACGATATCGGCTACTAGAAAGGAAATTAACTCTATCCCAGCCGAAACCAGGACACGCGTGTATTTGAGTTTCTTCCTAAATCTGGATACCATTCAGAACGTACTTCACGACTGATTTTTGGTAGGGGATGAGGAAAATGCAACATGTGCTTGTTGTGTCTGTGATTGCACTCACATATCTATCCTGATCTCAAACCGCTCAGAAGCCAAATGCAGGAACATGGTAAATGGTGTAACTGAACTTCAGGGCACAGCCGAGGTCCATCACTGTGCTGCAGAAAACCACACAACAGCAGAAACATCTCTGCAGAAACTGAGGTGCAGGAGCCATTTCTGAAAGCGCCAAGGTCTCCAAGACCAAGGCTTGGCTGCCCCAGAAGGGGCACCATCCTTTCGCACCCTCTGCATTGTCACAAGTCCTGTTTTCTGAGTAAAGCAGTAGCAATACAAATGCAAATACCAGATCAAAGAAAGGAAATAGAAACCACTAAGCCACAATGACAGCCATCAACGTTTGTCAAGGTTTGTCTATACTCCTCGATTACACAGATTAGCCAGACCTATGTGCTTATTTCAGCTTAAATCTCAAGTAAAACACCTCAAATTAAATCCCTGCACTCAATATGAGCATTCAGAGGCTCCTGTAGTGAAGAAACTACCTTTAAAGTTCTTGCTAGCTTATCAGTGGAACTTCCTCATTTAGATACACTCTCAGGTTGCTGGTTTGAAAACAGCTGATCTAATTCAATCTAAAAAATGAACAAAGAAGTTTGCCTTCCAATGGTTTTCACATACGCTACCACAAAATCATTAAATTTTAACTAAAAACATACTCTAAGGCCAACAGTCTGATACTAATTTAACCTTCATTTTTTTTTTACTGTCTCTTACCAAAAAAGAACTTTTTGTTTTGAACTTTTCAAAGTGGTATCTTATGTAATACTATTTGTCTACTAGCACCTTACTGAGAAGACACAGACCAGTAAGCCACTGTTGACTGGCTAATAGTTCTGGTCCTGCTAATCTGTCCTATATTTGGACATTTCAGACACTACATGGTTTTCATAAGGCCAGCAATAACCTGGACAACACAAGCATGGCCATTGTCAACATCTTGTTACTACTAAATTCAGCCAAATTAAGAAGCTCTCAGTTTAGATCTCATGTCAATTTTGCAAGGACTCCTGAAAGAGGATGAGAAAACTAATTCAATTGCAAGTTTTCCTTCAGAGCTTTTTAAGTTATTGCAAGGTAACAGGTATCATTGGTGCAAAGCGAAACAGCAGCTGCTGTAGTTGAAACCATGTTTTCTTCTTTGCTTTATACTCAGAGGCAAAGTTAATTGTACAGGAAAGTGTTAGCTTTGTAAGTTATTTCTAGTCTAGACAGAGAAGTTAAAATAGGGAGATTACATACTTAGTGACACTGTCCACTTAACAATAGAGAAATGCAACAACTCACCTGGATGTAAGCATTCTGAATTTCTACCAATTCTTCACCAAGCGGAACAACAATTTTTTCCACTTGTCTCTCATGAGAATAAGGCTGAATTTCCGGAGAATCTTCAGCACATACCTCTATCTGAGAAATGAGTAAGTTGGAAATAACTTGCTGCACAGCCTGTTTGAGAAGCCACAAAAAAGGGTATTTGCTTGTTAACACTCCAACAATGCAAGTCAGTATCACATGAAAGTAACTATTTCCATATTTTAGCAAGCCTTGAATATACTTGTAAGGAAAAGATACCTACTACCTGTACCTGAAAAATGAAAGACTCTCCACTTAAAGATCTTGAGTAGTGTGCAAAGAGCCAATATGGTAAGTTCATTAATGCAAAAAGCAGCTATTGCGCGAAGGCTGGAGTGACAGAACTCTCCCATTGGCTTTGGGTGTACTACAAAATATCTGATGAGAAGTAACCTGGAGCTAGGAGCTTAAACTGAATTTAGATGTCCATCTACCATAAACTGAAAACCTCAGCCTTACTTATTTATACCCAATAAACTGCACTGAACAGAACAGGAAAGCCATTTTGCATTGAGAGTATATACTTTTTGGTTCAAGTATATTCTTTTGTATTCTCAAAAACCAGAAGGTATTCTTTTCTCTTAGAAAGGCCAGGAAATAAACAATTTAGAGTCTTTAGCATGAAACAGACAAACCCTCAACAACTTACGGATTATAAAGAGATTTGGTTTTCGTGGAATTCTAACAGACTTCAGTATCCCGCACAGTGTTCAAACTGTCTCAAATGGCATTAAAAATTCTACTGAAACTTCATTATTCCAACCATGCAAATAGATTTGACTCACCTTTGTGTCACTGCCTGGGGTGGCACTTAGGGCCAACATCCGAAACTGATTTGTATATTTGCTCAGTTCCCTTACAACCTAAGAACAGGAAAATTTCTGTTAATATCCCTGAAGGAGATTATCTTGAACTCATTTTACTAAGATAAAGAACTTTACAAAAAAGCCCACATTTTTTCTGGGAAAAAAAAAAAAAAAAACCCTCCCCCCATATAAGAGCTATTCCAACATAGCATAAACACACCAGAGTACACCTGCAAATACAAACATATCTAAAACAAACGGCATGACTTTTTTTAATTGCCCCAGTCAAAAAAAGTTTGAAACAAAAATTAGAATTTTATTGAGACATTAAAAATAGTCTCATCTCACCTTACCAAGTTTTAATACAGGTTTTACTTAAAAAGAAGGCACTGATGATGTAGAAGACTCTTGATCTCTTTCAAAGCAAGCTAAGGAACTAAAGGACAACCTTCCTACAGCAATGATGACAGTGACACTTTATGGACATCCTGTAAGTGAATTTGGAGGAGGCTTTTTGTAATTCTGAGACAAGAGTGGGGTGACTCCAGCATTACCTGACAGTAGGCGTGATTTCCAAGGGCTTTGTGGGCTTCGTCAATAACCAAACATTTAATCTCTACAGCAGGACATGTCCCACGAGAAAGATCATTCACCATTACTTGAGGCGTAAGGAAAAAGACTCTCTTGGTAGTCCACAGCTCCCTCCGACTGAGGGCTTGCGTTCCTCCTGAAAATTAAAGAAGTAACATTAACAAACCATTCTCTGAGAATCGAGAGCAACAGCAGAAGGTTGACAGGACTGGCAGAGACACATGTCGGCTTTGGGAAATGAGTGCCTTTTAAAATAGCACACGCCTTGAGGCCAGTCTCATTTTGAGGAAAAAAAGGTGAATACAATGACTAGGAAGATTTTTTGCATTAAAACACTAAACCATGGAAAACAAGGTTAGAAAGCTCAACGTGCCCCCTCGCCTCCTGCGGCCCTATATTTAACCTACACCACCTCTGACAAAGGTTTGTGCTCAAGAACAGGTTATAGATTGTTGTTGAGGGTGTTACTTCGATGAGAGATAACCATGGAGTTTTCAAATACTTAAAAAAAAAAAAAAAAAGGAAAGCCATTATTCTTTGGCTAAAGTTTCATACAGAGCATATTTTCTGTGCAGGCATCTACAGCTCTGTGCAGCAGCCCTACGGCTCTCTGAACCACAGGGCTGCACACCATAGCTCCAGAAACCACGCTCCAGTGCTTGCTTCATCACCATCACCTTGGTGACCCGGGGTTTTAGCTATTGCAAAACCTAAATTTAACACCTTAAAAATCTTCTTGTCGTAAAAAAGGCCACTTAGGAGTTTTCCTCCACTGCGGCTTTTCACATCGCTTGCTCTCGCCTTTCAGCTAAGCAGCCCCATGTTTGCGGCTCCTCCGAGCGCGACCCGGCCCCGTCCCTACCTGTCATCTCGACCATGTGCCGGGTCGGGATCCCCATGACGCAGGCGCAGGCCTCCATCTGCTGAGCCACCAGCGGCTTGGTAGGGGCGAGGAAGAGCACCTTGCCGGAGGGGAACCAGCGGTAGAAATTGTACATGACGACGGCGGCCACGAAGGTCTTACCCAGCCCGGTGGGCAGACAGACCAGCGTGTTACCCAGCAAGGCGGCGCGGGCCATGCGCACCTGGTAGTCGCGCACCGGGTAGTTAGTGGGGTAGATCCAAATGGACCCCGCCGCCGCACAGAAACCCGCCACGGGGCTCGGGTCCGCCGCCGCCGCGGCCGCCGCCAACAGCAAGTCATCATCTGCATCCTCCTTCTCTTCTTTCTTCTTCTCCTCCGGCGCCTTCCCGCTCGCCGCCCACCAGGCCTGAGGCAAAGTGCGCTGCTGCCCGCCGCTCATCCTCCCTCAGGGCGCTGCCGCGCCGCGCGGCTCCCGCCCGCTCTGAGGTAACGCGCGCCCAAGCACACCGTCCTCCATTTTCCCTCAGCGCCGCCGCTTGAAAACCCCGCGGGGTTGACGGGAAAGTTGGGCGGTACGTGAGGAGGAGGAGGAGGAGGCGGTGGCGGGCGGGAAAATGGCGGCGACGGCGGGGCCGGCGCAGCCTTGGAGCGCTGAGGAGCTGCGGAGTGAGGCGCTGCCCAAGAAAGATATCATTAAATTCCTTCAGGAGCACGCAGCTCAGGCGGTAAGGACGGGAAGGGATGGGTGGTGTGTGCGTGTGGGCCTCATCGCCGCTCACTGCCGTGTTTTACAGTTCCTGGCGGAGCACAAGCTGCTCGGGCAGGTGAAGAACGTGGCTAAGACGGCGAATAAGGAGCAGCTTATCGCGGCCTACACGCAGCTCTTCCACACGCAGGTGCAGAGCTGGGGCGGTGAGGATGGGGGGCTGCGGGGCGGGCGGCGGCTCATGGCTGACTGCTGCTATGCCCTTTCCTCCCCTCAGCGGTTTAAGGGCACGGACGGTGCGGAGAAGGCAGCCGAGAAGTCGAAGCCCGCTAAGGCAGAAGAGGCCAAGGGGAAAGCGGCAAAGCCCGAGGAGGCCGTGGAGGAGGTCAGTGCGGCATTGCTGCCTCACGTTGTTTGGGCCGTTGTGTGGGGCTACCAAATTAACCAGGTCTTCAGAAACCTGGTTACAGCAAGAAGTCTGGTGTTTATAGGATTGTATGAGGTTGTGCAGCTTCTGTAACTCGAGTTAGCGATGGGCCCTGCGCATTTCTCCCAAAGCTTGTCTTTGCTGAAAACTGTGCCTACGCTGCTATGCTTTCCCCAAATATTACAGCACTGCAGTAATGCACGAACACTTTAAAATGTGCGCTTCACTAACTCTTTATGTGTTCATTCAGTGCCTTGAGCTAACTGGTTGTTGGTCTTGAATGTCTGTGACTAGTTAATGTAGCGGTCATAACTCTGTTTTTATAAACTTAGGGGCCACCAAAGTACACAAAGTCAATTTTAAAGAAGGGTGATAAAACCAACTTTCCGAAGAAAGGAGACACTGTTCATTGCTGGTATACAGGAAAACTACAGGATGGAACAGTCTTTGATACCAATATTCAAACAAGTAAGGTCATATTTATATACTGTTTGGCTTTGGTTGCAAATGCACCTAGAGGAAATTAGCTGGAATCATTAAGCAGCCTTGGGCAGGCGTCTGTTTCTGGACCGTCTGCATAGCGGGAGGCCTGACCAGCTGCTTTTGCCACCATGTTGTTGAGCTGACTGGGGTGTCCCTGCAGTCTGCTCCTGGAGCCTCATCATCCCTGAGGGAATGCAGGGCTGTATTTTAGGACTGGCTGGTGTCAGGTGACACTGCTGCATCTTGCCAGACCTCACCTTTGGCATTCTCTAGGCCACAGATAATGAGAAATGTGGGGATTTAATCAGTACTGAAACTGCTTTGGAGGAAAGACAGTTCCTGCTTGGGGAGCTTCCCTTATCTATGGAACTTGAGCACCAACAGTGGCATCAGCTTCTCTAAATAGACACATCTTGGTGTGGTTCTGCAATAAACTTTTAAGCTCAGAGGCAGTCAGATGAGAGTGATTTGAAGTAGTCTGGTGTGCTACATCCGCTGCAGAGAAGTATGCTGGTATTTTTATGACAGTTTCTCGATCAGAGGATATAGGTATATGAAATTGAAATTCTAGAAATGCTTTTCCAGCAGTGATGTCTGACACTGAGAGGGGCAGCAGGGCTGTTGTTGGAATACTGTCTGTGATTCATTGTACTTGTTGTATGAGGTTGTACGTTCCTTGATGAACTCATTTGTTTATGACTTGTACTGTCAGCTTTAGTAATTCAGAAATGAGTCTGTTAGGTTCACTGGAGCAATATCTGAAGGATGCTTATCAGCTTTAGCTCTTGGTGCAGCTTGAGCATTTAATTATGTTTTTAGTACACAGCACTAAGTTTTCCCCTAAAAATGTGACACTGGGCTAAAAATAATATTGTTAGGAACAGGTGTTTGTATAAAGCATGATCATAATAGTAATTTTAGAAAGAGGTATGGTATGTGCTGGTGTAGTGTTAAAACAAATGAACATAAAACTGTCTTTCAGGTTCAAAGAAGAAAAAAGCAGCCAAACCTTTAAGTTTCAAAGTTGGCGTAGGAAAAGTTATCAGAGGTGTAAGTAAACCATTAATGACTCCCTCAAAATCAAAAAAGTTTTCAGTCTGCAGGATTTATGACTGGGGTGCAATGTTGAGCTGCTGTGGTAAAAAGGCAAGTTGAAAGTGTTTGCCTCCACAGGATGTAGTATTTATTCTTTATGGATTCATTCATCCATCTGCAGTGTCATTCCTCTCTAAGTAGTGTGTGGAAAACAGCGTAACAACGGCATGTTCCTCGGGACAGGCACAGCCTCTTGCACGCGTCTGCCTAGTGCTTTGCACAACGGACAGGCTATCGAGTTCTCAGGGCTCCACCTGTCCCTGTGTGCATTTGGTGGGCTTTAGTCTGTCAGAAGACTTTCTCACAGCATCTTTTTGGTATTTGCCTTGGTGCCTCTTTGTGCACCATTCAGTTCACCCGTTACCTCTGCACTGGATGCTGAAGCTCCAACTTCTGGTTGCTGTCACGCACTGAAGTGAGTTGCAGTTTTGATGGTGTTAACTCCCTGCTCTGCCCAGTGCACAGTGCTACAGGGGTGCCGGGGGAAGCTGTGTGAGGGAATAGCTAGGTAGAGCAGAAGCACTCAGTAGAAGAATCAAGTGCTCTGCACACCCATCTGCTCGCTTACATCTTGAAGTCGCAGACCGTGGTGTGAACTTGCTGTGCCTGGGAGATACCGGTTTGTGCGCCAAGCAGATGAGGAGCTTAACTGCCTCACTGCTGCTGAGCCACTGGTGAAACTGGTGGCTGGTTGCACAAGACAAGAATGTAAGAAGGATCTTAAACTGATCTGACTTTAAAATGCAAAACAAACCCAACCTGGCATAATCTTCTGTGCTGCTGCTGTGCAAGGGAAAAAGGCCTTTATATGGGTGACAGGATTGGAACTGAGAAGGGGAAAGTGTCCCTGGGCTTGCGGCCAGTACTGCAGAAGCAGCAGTTGCCTGGGTTTTTCTTTAGCCTCTGGCGTAACGCTCCTGGGTGTGTGTGGGTGCCAGATCCATTCCCTACGCAGTTGCAAGGCACGAGCAGCAGCTGCTCGATGTGAAATGTTGACATGGTGCCGAACTGAACATCGGCTTTGGGCAGTGTGAGTGAGTCCTGAAGGGGGACAGGCGGTGAAATAAAATTAGTCTTCAAGCATCACCTTAACCACTACCCATCGATGCTGCAGAATGGCAGAGAAGCATGAGGGAGAGAGAGACAAACCCCTTGGTACCGACTGTCTGGTGGCCTGCTGTGAAATGTGTTCTGCAACTGTGCGTACTTAACTGAAACAAGCATGTTACTTCATTGGGTCACTACTATCTCGACAACAGAAAAGCACAGTTTGCACTGCGAAGTACAGTACAGGCTAACGTGGGAGCTGGGAGCATCAGCCCTGGGGGGATGTTTCCACAAATAAAAAGAACGTGAAACTTTCACAGCGTACGCTCCGGGGTGGGTGAGCACGCTGGAGAAAATGATGTGGTGTTGCACAGGTAGTAGTAGGGACAAATTGGAAAAACATATGAAATCCACTTTTTTAAGCTCTTTAAGACTGCTTATGTTCTTTTGTTGTTTGGTTTGGGTTCTTAATTTTGTTTTGTGGTTGTTTGCTTTTTTTTTTTTTTTTGTAGTGGGATGAAGCTCTCTTAACAATGAGTAAAGGAGAGAAGGCTCAGCTGGAAATTGAACCCGAGTGGGCATACGGCAAGAAAGGGCAGCCCGATGCCAAGTATCCTTCTACCATCAATTCCTCATTAAGTAACTGGGAAAAGCACTTTATTCCAGCGCACATTATGGACAGGGCTGTAACAGGGGAGCATTCACTTGTTACTCAGGACAGGCTTAGACTGTTAACACTAAAAAAATTCAGTGAACTTAGTTGATGGATGCAATTGCCCATTGGTTTTGAAGAACTCTTGCAGGGAGCACTGGTGAGAACTGGTTCTGGGATACCATGGAAATGGGGGATGGAATGAGCGATCCCACAGAGTGCCTTGTGCAGTTGTTGCTTCTTTACTGGTGCTCCCAGAGCAAGGGAAGTGATTGTTCTCCCTTGCTCGAATCCCGTATCGTGGTAACTTAAAGGATGGTCTGGACCTTCTTCCCGCGGTGGGACAGTGAGGCAGCCTGACCTCCCCCCAGAGGAAGACCGGTGCCTGTGTCCCGGAGATGGAGACGACAGGCAGGTCAGGTGAGACTCGGCTGTGCATCTCTGGAGGAACAGGAATGAAGAGAACCATGGCCTGGTCCAGGTGTAGCTGCAGGGCTGGCACTGCCGGGCTCGTGGCAGGCTGTTAGAGAGCAGCTGTGCTTGCATGCTAAACCAAGATGTTAGACAGGGTCAGTGAAATATAAACCTGACACATGAGGAGGAGGACAGGTGGTGAATCACATTCCACTCGACTGTCGGGTGGGGTGGCTTTTTTAAAGCTTCCTTAACTTGTGCAAACAGGATTCCACCAAATGCAAAACTTTTCTTTGAAGTGGAATTGGTGGATATTGAATGAAATGAAGTTTCCTTTGCTGCTGGGAATCAAGATGATCAAGAAAGCTTCTGGCAACTGCAGTTTTGCTCTTGTAACTTCAGGATATAGTTACAACTGTGGCCTTGTATTGAAATCAAGTTTGTTTTCCCTGTACAGTAACATACCACTAAAGAAAACATAGTTTATACATGTGCGTGACTTCACTTTTTTGTGTGTACCTTCACCTTAAACCTTTCTCTCTCTCTCTCTGGGGGACAATGGCCCAGTTCTCCAGCAAACTGTTAAAGGAGAAGTAGATGCCCCTGGAAGTGCCATGAGTTTTTATTATCCCTGCTGTACCGAGTGAGCTCTTACTGAAAACCGTTTACTTCCATACCTAGCTCAGGTCTTCAGCCATGCTTTCCCTGTAGCTGCTGAGTTTTAATTCTGATTAACCCAAAACATTAGAAGAGGGGAAGAGGAAAAAGTTTACACATTTATATTCTAGGTATTGCTTAAAAAAACCCAGCCCCACCCTGAATTTCTCCTTTCAAAGCATTTCATGGAACGCAGGCTCATGCCCCCCTTCCAGCAGAGAACCGTACGTGCTGCAGAAATTGCTGAGGCATTCTTACTCCTGGCTTGAATGAGGAAACCCAAGAAAGCTCAGAGGACTACTGAATTCCTGGATTTTATTACAAAAATGAGAATGATCACTTTGATCAAAATGAAAAAAGTTTGCTCACACTGTGTACATGAAAAACTCTAAATACAAAAATCATCCCAAACACAGTTTGTGCTTTTTAAAAAAGAATGCAACATCATTTTGCACTGCATTTTAATTTTTGACCCCCACATGGAATAGAAAACACATAGTGCAGCTCCCAAAGGCTGCCCTCGTCATCTGAAGAGTTTCCATCGTAGGAACGCAAAGGAAGCGGTCTGCGGAGTGCTGGCTGGGGCAGCGAGGGGAGCTCCGGGGAGCGGCAGGGTGGGAGGCTCTGGCTGGAGAGCACGGCTCCTCAACGGGCCTGCAGCCACCACGGCCAACGCTGGGCAGCGGAACAGCCTCGAGAAAAATTGATAAACAGAAAAGCTGCAGATTTGCTACGTCTACAGAATCGTGAGACTGAAAAAAATTCTTCAGATATCTCCATAAGTTAGTGTGGGGGATTAAAAAAAAATGCATTTATGGTAAACTAGAATTGTACAGAGATACCATTTATCAGTTACCAGCACACAAATCTTGCTTCACACATACCCTGTGAACATCAGCTCATTTCACATGCAAAAGACCAAAAAAGCAGGTATTACAACAGTTCTTTCACATCCCTCATTTAGAAAAATATATTTTTTTTTTCTTCCATCTTTGTTGAAACTGCAGCACAGTGAACTTCACTCACTCTTCGGATCAAGTTGGATGATAATACTGTCCATAATTCCAGGCGTTCTGGTAATTGTACTAGGAAAAAAAAGCAAACACGGTAATGTAAGTCGGACTGCCCGTGCTCCATGAAGAACACCTGCTAGCAGCCAGCTGGCAGCGCAGGGAGGCACAGGCAAGTTTCCACCTCCGTAATTGTAGCTGCTGCCTGCGCTGGCTTCGGTCGCTCAATGACAACGTGTGTGGGACGTCTCCCACTGCAGGGCAGCTCAGGTTCACTCTCGCTCCCGACCCCCCTTTGGTACCTGCTCTACGGCTCCCCACCACCTCCCTCAACAGAATCTCGTAAAAGGAAAGAAAAAGGGAGGGAGCAGAAGGTGACAGAAGCGTAAGTTGTGTGTGTTCCGGCTCCGTGTGCACTGCTGGAGCACAACCCAGGGCAGGCAGCTCAAGTGCCCCAACACCCCTCCCCAAACCCGTCTGTTTGCAGCTCACAGACCATCACTGGGACCGCTCCCGGGGGGTCCCGCTGCAGCCAGCCGTACCCCCATCCCCACTGCACCGAAGCAGGCATGCAGCAGCATGATGGTCCTGGGGCAGCAGCACCAAGTGTCTCCTTTCCCTCAGAAAGCGTTTCTGTCTGCTGTTCTCAAGCAGATTGTGAAACACGCAGGAGACGCACAGTGATGGAGTTACCACGTGAACCGCAGGACTGAGATCTTCATTGACGCTAAGTCTGCTATTCCCACAGCTCTGTGTTTGAAAACTTGGGGCGTTTTTCCTGGCCTAGTGCCAAGCAGAGTCTCCCCATGCTGGGTGAGACACCTTTCACTGCCTGACCTTGAAAGAACACCTGGCCTTGATGTGGACAACTCTAAGCCAGTCACATGGGCCGGCTTGTGTCCCATCTGCAAACACTGGTCTCACGGGCTTGGTAGGCTCCTTGCTGTCTAAACAGCAGCAGTCATTAAACTCCTTCAGCAAACGTTTCAGTGGGACCCACTGCAGCTCAGAAGAATAAGCATTCCAAGCCTGCAGCACCTAACTCTCGTCCCAGCCGAGGGGGCACCAGCAGTACCCACCCTGACCAGTACAAGTCACACACAGGCGCAGGTTTTGAAGCTCTGCCCCTTGGACAAGTCAGAACCCAAAAATGGACTATCCGTCTAGAAGCAAGCTGGGCACGTGGTGGAGGGTGGTGCTGCCACAAGCAAGAGGAAACCAAGGTGCGGCATTACTGACTCACTCTTTAAGGGACAAAACGAAACGCCACACAAGAACGGCCCCAAGAAACAAGCTATTGCACAGAATGGTTTGCATGCACTATGCACCAGTGCAGTAGAACCCATACCGAGATGTTACAGCAACTACTAGTTGGAGAAAGTAGCTACAGAACCACCCTGGAAATTGACATCCCAAGGTGACTTCCCAGGGCAAAACACTTCAGCACAGGTCTACTGCCCTTAGCCAGTGTCCTCAACTGCTGCCACACCTCCCTACCCGTGAAGAGCCAGCCACCAAACTGCTAACCTCGCTCTGCACTAGACAGAAATATTTTACGCTTGCATAACAGGCCAAAGAGGAATCAACAAAACCAGGAGCTCAATCTTTACTCCAAGCTTTCCTCGTCAGCTGACACTAGGCTATGGATGGAGAAAAAGCATTGGGAAAACCAGAATGTGCAAATATTCCAACTGCACGTTAAATGAAGTCACCGCACGTACACCTACCTGGTACCAGGCGTTGTAGTTATACGCTGCCTGATTGACTTGCATGTCACCATCCATCATCTGCGCTGATGCCAAAGACGGGTCATCTGTGAGCATTTTCTTTTCATCTGGCTCCTCTGATCTGTGAAGTTAATATTTGCTGGTAAGTGGCAGCTTGGATTCAATTCTGAGCAGGTCTTTGTGTGAGAAATGTTATAATGGATAAGGGTAAGTCATATTTTCAAACTTGGTGCCCTGTCCAAACAGGGTAACCGAATTTGTTTGAGAGACAGTAGTATGTTGTGCTTCAGAACAACAGGCTGGTTTTTAAATTGTTCTGGTGCTCAAACTGAGACAGCAAAAGCATGTTTCTGCTTAGAGACTGAGTTATTTTTACCAGTACTGTTTCATTTTTCTCTGTTACATAGGTCAAAGTTATTTTCCAATAAATCTGTTTCCAAACATTTTAGCCAAAGTATAGCCCTATTTATTTTATACTTTAAGTGATTAAAAACCAGTCATTTTGTTCTTGCAAGCAGTAGGTGTGGGATTGAAAAATGTATGTGTATATATAGAATCATAGAATACTTTGGGTGGGAAGGGACCTTGAAGATCATCTAGTTCCAACCCCCTGCCATATATTCAGAGATTAAAGAAAACCCACAGTCTCTGAGATTGTTCTCTGAACTCTTTCGAAAGCATTTCCCAAGTGCTGTGTATCAGCTGTAGTTCAGTGTAGCATGTGTTCCAGCCATCCCCTACTGCATCATCCATCCAGTCAGTTTATCCCCCCAGGTGAACAAACTTCTTACCCATTCTCTGCTCTCCTTTTTAAAGAATCCTGCTCCTTTAGAAGGGCTTGATGTTCATCATAGGCATCAAGAAGCCTGAAGGAGATAAAAAGAAATAAAGCTCTGCTCACCACTTCCACGTAAACATTTTAAACACATGAGCAGCCATTTTAAAATGTTTACTTCCAAGTGTAAAAATAGAAAAACATTCTAAACCAAACTCCATCAGAATCACATTTTTATCAGTGATCCACCATGAAGATGGGAAAGCCAAAACATTTGATTTGATTCCACAATGCATAGCGAAGAATTTTCTGTGAGCTCAGACATTCTCAACTTCTATCACACTTCATGCAGTTCTTTTATGAAGTTCCCTTATAAAGAAGTTTTAGAAAACTTGTGATTGCATTCCCTCAGCTGGGCCTTGATGCCATCCACAGCAGCACTGATACTTAGGAATCAACATTGCTTTAAACACTGGAAGTGAGCATTATACAAAATTATAACAATGCCAACATAGCACCTACGGCCTTTTCCCAAACAACACAAGAAGAACAAGTATCTAATGCAGCACAAGAGTCCTAGCCAAAACTCCCACAAACAGCTAATATAATTTCATTTGCTGCATACCACAGTTTACAAGGTATCACAAGAAAACTTCTTCTTGTCAGTATTGCTCTTAGTGAAAACAGTTTCTTGCACTTATTCTGTGTTCTAGTTTTATTTGGGAACGGAAACCTTCATTTTGTTTGATCTATCTGGATCCCAAACTTGCCATGCCAGCTGCCACGCAAGTTAGAATGGTCAGAGCAGGCAGAAATTAAGGATGTTAAAAACACGTAAAGCAGATAACTTGGAAGGGCTAACCATGAATTAGTTAATTAACTGCAAAATATAAATAAGAGTTGTTTTACGACAGAGAAATATGAGGAGGAAAAGTAAATCTAGTATTTCACTGAAAAGTTGCACTTCTATTATCTGATCCTCCCACCTAAGCGTACAGCATTGTTACCGCTCCTAAACAGAGAAAAATCAAAGCAGTGCAGTTTTGGAAACCTCAAGCAGCAGCCCACAGGGTACAGAGTACCAAATTACAGCTGTGTCAGGAAACACTTCTCATTCCCTTTATAAAATGTAGCAAGAGAAAACTACAGGAAGCAGCCATGGGCAGCATAGTTTTGCTCTGTAAGGCATTAAGTATTTCAGGAAAAAAGGGGCAATTTTCTGAAAAGATATTCCTATGAAAAACAGGCATTGTGGTTAGAAAAGCAGCTGTCCCTCAACAAAGAGCTGGCGGCACAAAACCCGATTTAATGGCTGCCACTAACCCTTCCCCTTCCCTACTACCTCTACCAGCACTCTTTTGGTGACCCTAATTTGGCCACTGCACAGATTACATCTTACTTGTTTACATCAGAACCAAAATCTTCAAGAAATTCCACTTTTCGCTGAGAAAACGTAATCCTCATTTTTATAGACAACGCGCCATTGACAGCTTTATCAAAACAGCTCAAGATGTTTTCTTCGTTTTGCTTGAGATCGCCACTGTACTCCATTTCAAGTAAGTTGAGATACAGTTTCGTATTTTCCTGTGCAAAAGATGTATTAGAAGTTGTACATCTGTCAGGTTATCAGGTACTTAACACTGAATGTACTACCAGATGCAGACCAGAACGTTTACAACACAAACAAAGGCTAGAACAGTCAATAAAGAGATTGTCTCTTTATCCTGGTCATCTTTGACCTGGCTTGTTTCACAGATAGACAGAAGTGATCCAACACAACGCAGACAGGTGCAAAAACTGTGCTAGCAGTGAGCTAACGGTATTTGGAGCGTGGTCATACACATGACCTACAAGTACTGCCTGCACAAGCAGTTTTGTTCGCCTCGAGATGTGAACATGCCTATAATATTTAAGATTCTAAAAAGGAAAAATGAAGGTATGAAGCACATTGTGCTTCTGATGAAAAAAGTTTGCAAACTTCCACATTTGCAAGCTGCTACTATGGCAACGTCAGTTTAGAGGGACTGGTGTCTCCACGCAGTAATGACACATTACATACAGTTACAATTCCTGTCATCATTGTTGCCATGCTTTAAAAAGAAGGGTTCAGAAAAATATGGGGATTTTATTTGTTTTTTTAATACAGCAAAGAGGGAACACATACTTTGTCAATGTCTATGGCTTCTGACAGCACTTTTCTTGCCTTTGGAAGATTTTTCTGCACTTTGAAGAGGTGTCGAGCTAATTTGATGGCATAAAACGACGATTCACTAATTGATTTGGCATTCCTAACAGCATCTTCGAGCAGGTGTTCAGCTTCTTCCATGTTTCCGTGTCTGCGTTCTAAGCTTACTCTTCGCAAGCGAATCATTGCTAGCCCTAGAATACACTCTTCAAAGGTTTTCAAGATTCTTCTTGCTTCATCGATGTTGCCTAAAACACCGGTGAAGATGCTTTAAGATATGAGACATCCAATAGCCTCTTAAAACCAGAATCCCTCCCAGCAAAAACCAGCGTTGCTCTTACCCTGCTGCTCCTCAAAGGCAGCCCACAGCATGTGAACCATTGGTTTCTTAGGGAGGTGTATTGTGCAAGCCCTGCTGTAGACATGCCTCACTCCTTCAATACTATGATTCTCCATGTATTTGGCATACTATAGTTGAAAACAGAGCAGAGATTGAAAAATTTAAAGCTTGTATTTGTCTTTAAAAACATGACAGAACGATAAAATTCTTTTGTTTAAACCCATTCAGCACCTTTATTGAACCACTAGACTAGTTTCTGTAAGGAAGGACGTAGAGAGGCAACGAAGTTGGCATATGCAGCAGTCAAATCTGGTTGCAAGCAGACCATCTCCTAATGCAACAGATATAGTTATATATGAACAACATTCCACAAGAGTACAAAAGGTTAGTCACTAGATCAATGTATGCAATCAGCAGGAGGTAGGTGGTAAACCACTTCCCTTACCTTAATCCAGAAGTCCTCATAGAGGGCACATGAAATAACACATCTTTCAAAGAGGACCACAACTCTTTCATGAGTGCCATTTTCTATCTCAAATTCTAAGTACTCTTTCCAGTTTTTCAGCTGAATTTTCTCCAGAGGTTTTACGTGAAAGTAAGGCCTCTTTATCTGCAAGAGTCACAGTACGGGAACTCGTAAGAACGCCGCCAAACAGCCACACACCAGTCAAGTAATGCCATTTAAATACAGAGGACTTTGGGCTGACACGGCATTATCCACCCAAATGAGCCTGCTGGGGTTACCCCAGCATTGATCGAGAGATGCTGCTGACAATCACGGTCTGGGCTAGTAACCTGTCTTTCTAGAAAGCTTTTCCAGGGCCAGTGCTCACAGCAGCTGAGAAAGAACTTGATGCAGTCACTCCCTTGCAAACCTGCAGTCACAACGTAGCAATGACATTACAAACAACAACGAATGCTGTCTGTATACATACACGCAGACAGCCAACTGAAGTACTTACTGTTGACCTAGCGCAAATCCTACAAATTAAATTCAAAATTTGGTTGAGAATCATGACAAGGAAAGGCAGAGCATTGAATTGAACTGTGTATTAAATATTTACATTAAGCTGATTATTCTAAGAGCTAGCCAGATTGCATTTTCCCTGGTGACTATAAGAGGAGCTGGGTGGGATAGAGTTCAGCACAGAAAATTTAAGCATGGCTTTGAGCTAAATGTAGCAAAGCATCCTTCCAGAAATCTTTTGCCTTTTTTTTCCCTAAATCTTTAAATTTTACCTGATTATCTCTCCTGTACGGCAATTCCATCTCAGAGACATCCATACAAACAGATAAAGACCTTATAATAATTAAGGAGTAACACTCAATTCTTCAAGGCACCCGAAACTGAAAGCCAATCCCCCCTTCATGCTCCTCACTCCACTATGGCACCCAGTACCCTCACTTTCCATTTTGGCAAATTCACAGGTACATTGCTCCTGCTAAAATAAAGTCAAACAGGTCTAAGCGGTCTCCATCACATTCATGACATCCGTTGCCTATCCAACTCATTTGTCTGTCATAAAGACATGTTTAATTTTGTATTTCTAACTCCTCATAGACCTGGCACATTGGTATCTAGAGAGCAGGCATACTCTCTTGATCAAAAAAGTATTGATCCTGGCCAGGAGCAAGCGAGGACACCCTGTTTCTTACATGTTTTCTGCAGCACGTCCACAGCTTGAGCACTCTCCTGAGTTTCAATCATTTGAAGCTTAATGTTTCCAGAGCCAAGACTGCCTACGCTCACATGGCCACCTTCCACAGCAGCATTTGAGCCTCGCTCGAGGAAGGTGCTTTATAGCTCTCTTTCCTTCTACGACAGGGTAACTGGCGCAGGAGTGACCCTGCGGCATGCCGGGCTGGTCACAGCGCTTCAGGCTGCTGGGAACCAGAAGGGTGACCCACCCGCGTTCGACTATGCTCTCGGCGCTAGGACTGGCTACGTACTATGCTTTCAGGTTCCTTTGGCATGTAAGGTATGCAATCAGCAACAGTTCTGACATCACGTAGCCCATTAAGGAGTCTCTGTATTAAACAGCTGGGACAGATTTTCAATGTACTTTTTAAAAAGAAAGTAAATTTAAAACAAGAACCCTGGTATGCAATATGGTATTTGCCAGGAAGAAAAAAAAACCAAAGAATTATAAACTCCAGTTGTTTTTTCAAAAGTAACCAAACTTAATTCTACATAGAAAAAGTCCTGTATTTGCAGTGATCAAATTATTAGTTTGATTAATTACTTTAATAAGTTACACACAGAGGTTGCATGTGATGATGGCTACTTTTGGAAAACAAAAAGTTAACTCATTTCAGATTTAAGAGTGTAATTTTAAAATACAAAACCATACACATTTTATTGTCCTTTTAGGACAGGCTTACCTTTTCAATCAGAATTACCTTCACTCCCTTACCATTTTGCAATGCCCCACAGCATAAGGCAGTGCCAACTTAGCCTTTCATGCATGTATATTTGAAGACTGCTTAGTTAACAATACACCCTCTTGCCCCTCTCCAAATACCACTTAAAGATTTTTACATCGTCAGATGACAGAGTTGACCACACAAGTTGCCTTTTCACACGAAAAGTGGCAGAGAAGTGAAACTTGACCTTTGCTCAAAGCCCCACAACAGTTTAAATTGAAAGGGCTGTTACTCAAAATTCCCCTCTCCCACTTAGATTCACACCCTTGCCCATGCTGCCTTACACAGAAAAAAACAACTTACCGCTTCTTCAAACGTCCACCTCTTACTGACTTCATGTTCATTGTGGTTAAACATTTCTTGATGAATCTCAATGATTCTGTGCCTCATGTTTTCTATCTCAGTGATTAGCTAAAACACAATTTTTAAACATGTAACACAGGTAGACACCACATCACCTTTGTAAACGCATTTTATGATGACAGTAATACACATAAATTAAAAGCATCAGAGACACATTAAACGTTGCCCTGAAGAGCTGGGGGAAGGGATGGGATGCTGCCCTGACAGTGCCTTGGCCCTCAGCGCAACCCAACTGAATTGGGTTTCTACCTGAAGTCTTGCTCTTACGCTAAAGATGATGGTGATTAAAGATGAATTTGGATCCGAGTCACACTTGGTTGCAGTACACGTACGCTTTCGGTTAGTGACTCCCTTGGACGGCTCCAAGTTCTCCTATGCCTGTGAAGGCTACAAGCCTGAAGAGACCATTGCTGACGAAGCACGTTCTTAGACCACAGTCCCTAATCTGTTAGCTGGAATAATTAATGTTAATTCCTACAGTTTTGTACATCACAAATGGTTTGATTTTTAACTCCAGTTCTTTAATACCTATGAAAACACTGCAAAGGTATGTCCCACAGACAAAGGCAGTTATCACGTGGGCCAAAGAGCAGCGATATGCAGGAGAACCACGGGAACTTCTCAGCTACAGACACACTAGATTGTCTGCAAATAAACTCGTCTTTCAGCCACAGAGTAAGGTAAGAAACGCCAGCGAACGCCCACTGCACGTGTACCTTGGCAGGGTCGGTTATGTCTTCAGTACCCGAAGGCAGGTCGTCTCCAGGCTGCGCGTCCTCCCCGCTGTGGCCGTTCACAGATGCTAGTTCTCTGCGGAGCTGAACAAACTGCTCGGTAGTCAGAAGGTCGCGAGGCAGGTTGTTCTGTATGTGTTCTTTGAACCTAAGAATAGTTAAAACAAGCCAACGCAAATTTGATGGTTTATGTTGTGATACTCTGCACAACCAGAGCACAGTGATAAATCCTAGCATGGTTCTGCAGTACTTTATCGATCTAGAGAAACACTGAGAACACAACTTCTGACAACATACAGACAAACGAAACTTTTGCTGTCTATCAGACTTCAAAAGCTTCGCATTTCAAAAAGAAACAAAAGGGTGATAAGCTTCAGTGGTGAAGACAGACCACTTGCTGTGTATAACTGATGGCAAAGAACAAGATCAGTTCTGGAGGAAGGTACTTCATTTCCAAAGCCAAAAGATCCACAGAAATTATCAGGAAGACTGGTGCATAATTTAACTAAGGCTTCTGGTTCCCTCTTAACCTCTCCATATTAATGCAGAATTCAACTGTCTAAAACTTTAACCAAGTATTTCTCTTTAGTCAATTAAATCAGCGTTTCACCACACGTGAGCACTGCACAAGGAATTAAAAGTTCAAAGCTGCTCACTCTGATGTTTCAAAGACATCCTCTCTTCTTCCTCACAATTCCAAGGCCTTCCTTTATTCCACAGCAGAATTTGTGAATTTATCTAAAACCAAACTCCTAAAACGTGTATCAGTACTTTAAAACAATCAGTCAAACCCTGTGAGTACATAAATAAGTACATAAAACTCAGTAACTATTTCAAGCTCTTGTTCCCAGTGAACATTTTCACATTTACAGAAGTAGGTTAGTGTGTGCTTAAGAAACTCATAGCATTAACTAAATCCTTGTTTTCTCTTTACCTCTGGAAATGATGACTGTAGAGCTGCGTTGGAATTCCAAGGATGCGGTCATATATAGACGTGACTTCCCTTAGGTTTCCCTGTTCGTTTTCCCAGTTTATATACATTTCCCATAGTCTGTCAGAACGGAAATCTGTCCCAGCAGCTAAGACTGCATGTTCATAGGCTCTGAAAAATGAAATCATTTCACAGCTGTTTCTGGATGTGGTGACAGAACAAGGAAGAAAAGTTCTGGCTCTTATTTATATAAAGATTACAAGCATCCTCATTTACTTGCAACCTCACTTACATTCCTTATTTAAATTATTCAAAGTATTTTTAAGATATCTGTGGCAGTATCTCTAGAATTTCAAAAAGTTCACACTCACCTTTTTTTTCCCCCTGCAGCAATACCTCAACAGAACAAATAAAGGCAACAGAAAAAGCCACTTGCAGGAAGGCAAGGCATTAAGAAAATACAAAATCTTTACCACTTGTATCTTGTCAAGATTCTAAACGCATTACCTCAGCAGTTTAACACACAAAAGCGATACATCACGCAGCTAGAAGCTGCTTCAGTTTAAGTTTAATTAACGTTCTGGGTCAAGCTTTAGTCCAACCTCTCACTCTAACCAGGACCACTGCCAGCAACAGATGAGGTCAAACACATTCTAGCCATACCCAGGGAATTAAATTCCAAAAATCCTATGGGGAACCTGTTCCAGCGCTGCACAAAGTGTTTCCTAGCATCTGCTCTGAAGCTCTCAAGTCACAGCTTTTGACCCTTGTGCCGCATTGTATTCCCTACCCCTTCCTATGGAATTTGGCTCTGCCATCTCTTCAAAGTCCTTATGGTAACTGCAGGCTGATGTTAGCCTGGCCCTTAGGTTAACATATTCATGTGATTACACTGCCACATAACTGTGCGTACAGGCTTCCTGTATCACCGAGCTGCCTCCAACTTACCCTCGAATAGTACTGCTAGTTTCGGGATCAGTAGGGTCCAGGGTCTCCTTTAAGAAGTTGATATAGTGTATCCAGAGATCAACGCTAAGAGGAATTGCCTGAAGCCCTCTGCGATAAACCTATGAAGAGAACAGGAACTGTACTTCAAATACTTAATGGCGTCCTAATAGAGAGGCAACACTGTGTTATCCGGTGAACCTTAGAAATACTAATTACTGGAATTTTGTTTAAATAATCTACCATTACCATTTGGGTGGAGGTTGGATAGAACATGGCAATGTTCTGATCTCCACGTGCAGAGTCTTGATCTTCAAAGCGCAGCGGTCCCTGCATTCTGACCAGGTTGTGTGGGCAGGCTTTGGGGTACAGACCATAGGGCACAGACCCATTAGAGCATCATTGACAGCGTCTGACCAAAAATGCAATAAGATGTAGCAATTGTGACCAGCAAACCAACTATATTGTTTTGAAAATGAGTAATAAATGTAAGTGACAGAAAAGCCCTGCCCTACTTGTTAAGCTGCAGTGTAATACAGAGGCTTGCACTGCAAAGCTTGACAAACTGTAGAGGTTTAACGCACCTGCCAACAAAGAGAAAAAACATTAGCTACAAATGCCACAGAGGTGACAAGTGCAAACAAAATCCCTACAAACCTGACCATACATGGCAGGTACTGGCAGCCAAATGACTTGCAGTAGGTGAGTCATTATTTGGCCAACAGGACCGATGGCAACAGCTGGGTCCAGCTACCTACATACCTCATCAGACTGTTTAACGTTGTCGTGCCGCTTTTCGAGGTCTGCGTACTTTTTCCAATACCCATAGCAATAAGGATAATGCGTGAAAAACCTGTCAAATGCTTTCCTGGCAGCTGGTAAGTGGTTCTGCAAGAAATACACAATGAAAGCAATGAATCCTTTCCTTAAAAAAAAAAAACAAACAAACAAACAAAAAAAAACCAAACAAAAAAAACCACAACAAACCACAAACCAAACTTCACATGATTTTAAAATTCTTGTTTTAACATTGCCTTAAAAATGATCGTTTTTATTTTGTGATTTCTGCTGATGACACTGGTGAGGGCAACTGCCTTAAAACAGTATCTATGAAAGCCTGATGTACAGTTCTGGACTTGTCACTGAATTATCTATGACTTGCTTTGGTTTTATTTGTTCATTTCTGGAAGGCTACAGAATAAGGGGGCATGTACTAACCTCCTGCTCTACATACTGTAGTAGATATACCCATCCTGTGAAATCCTGGGGATTGTCCTCTACTACTTTCCAGAACTTGTCAAAATCTGGAGGGAAGCAAGCCTCAATATCTGTTGTCTGTAAACTCTCAATATTTGGAATTTCACTCTCCTGTGTGTTCTCTTCATTCAGGTCAGGAGAACTATCAGGTGACTGTTCCATCTCAGTTACACTCATGATTTCTGTACTGAAGTCCATATGCTGTTCTTCTGTTGCCGTTTCAGCGCCATTGTCTGTGCTGTCGTTGCTTACAGTCGGCTTCTCCTCCTCTGCATTATCTGCGTTCTCCATAGCTGAGGCTACTGCTGTTTCGTAGTACTAGATCCTGCAGAAATAAATACGTTTGGTATTCACGTGGCGAAGGTTCAAGTAGAACTTGGATGCAAATTATCAGCTAAGAGTCTCCCAAGTGCTTCAGGCATCCACATATTTCACCACAAAGCTTCACCAATTAGATCTGCTTCACACACGAGCCTTATTCACAATTTAAAAATGTTAATAGCAGTCATACGTTTTAACACCTGCACATACAAATCATTGTAGTTTTTCTAAAACTCTGTCACAAGCCACTATCGAGGTATAAAAGTGAACCTACACAGTTTTCCCGTATGAGTCTAGTGGAAGTTTATTCCAAATAAAGAATTATGTTCACATTTATTCAATTGTCCTACTTAGTACAAATCAGTAACTTCTCTGCAAACTAACTATATGTTAAAATGTGCCCTTAATGCTTAGCTGAACCAGCTGAAGTGATAACTTTGCAAAGACAAGAATTACTATCAGCGCTAGACTCAGTCCGTATCGATGATGTCAAAGTCACAAAAACCGTTCAGGCCAGCCCCTTACATGCAGTCGCTTGCTCCCACACACAACTCTCATGTCAGGGGTTCCTCCTGCCCCTCAGGACAGACTCCGTCTTCCTCCCACTCTTCTTTTTGATCTTCCTGCCAAACGTTGCTGCCCAGCCCTATCTCCTCTCAAACGCCAGTCCAGCCCAACCGGGCTGTGCGCTGCTCTGCGAACAGCGCTCAGCCTCGACTGATCTCGGCCTTCCTCACCTGAAGCCTGCAGCCAAGCTCAGCCTAACGACTAACGGATCCTAGGTAATACAATACCCGCACAGAATACAACAGCTCTTAGCTGGGAATCTATTTTGGATGAAGAACAGTGCAAGACCATCATCCTCAAACGCACTACAGCAACTGCCACTCCTACTTGCCTGCAGTTGTCCTCAGAGATGACAACAGCAAGTAAGTTTTGCATCTTAAAAAAAAAAAAAGTCCCCACCCCACTCTGTATCTCCAGAGTTCTTTCCCACTGAGACAGCCTGCAAAGAGAAAAAAGTTCTCGACAGAAATGAAAAATATCTATACACTACCTTCAGCAGCTTCAACGTGAGAGAGAACAGTTGAACAGTTCATGTTTTCCTAGGAGTTCACCAAGCCAAGTAACTTTGGCGTAGTGTTAAAAGGTCCACACAGTCTGCTCTGAAAGTTTTCTAATAACTGGGGTTTAAAAGTAATTTTTCTATCCTCTATTGTATACATCTAGCAATCATATAAATACAATTTCTTTCCTTTAAGGTAAAGAGTTCAGAATTTTGTATATTTACATGGCACATGTTCATAAAAAATGAACGGTTCATGCCCTTGAAAAGTTACACGAACAGGATGTGCCCACGCAGAGCACTATACTGCTTTTGTTCTACAGGAGAAGACGACGCTTGTGTAAGATGAGCAGTTTATTTCGCTAATAACCAGTTCTTCCCCACATCCTTGCCACTGTAGACAGCCCACATCAAAAGCCGGCTTTTTGAGTGAGTGTCGCAGATGCGTCTTCAATATTCATTTTAAGAATAACTGTAATTTATAAGTTAAGAATTTAAATATCAAAGCAGTATCACTATGCCTTTACAGTGCAACACACACAAGAGATCTGTATCATTAAAACCAGCTGCTACCACTCAGAGCTTACCTCTGTAAAGATTGCAAACTCAAGGTGCAAGAGGGGTTATGCAAAAGGCAGCCCCAGCACTTGAAAAAAAAAGAAAAGTCTGAAGGATGTTTACAGCTCTAAAATTTGAGAAAGCTAATGCAATTGTTTTTAAACATGCAATAATTTATGACCTAAAACTTATTCTGACATTTGACAGATGTTTTCCCCCTCCAGCTGATTCAGATGTATTCCAGCTTAAAAACCAACTCCCCCAAATCTAACTGCCTTCAGATTAGGGGGAGGGGAAAAAAGAAAAGAGGGAGAAACGGTACTGGATCACCTCTGCACACAAGGTCTCAGACTCTAAAAGCCTGTTTGACAGTTCACTTCAAACCCAGGGTGTTCTAGAACAGCCCCAGGCACATCCCAAACACAGAACTGGGGGCTACAGCCGTGTGAGGGGCCCTGCCAGGTACCAGAGCAACATCATCCCTCCGTCCAGGGAGCCCTGCCAGGTACCAGAGCAACATCCCTCCGTCCAGGGAGCCCTGCCAGGTACCAGAGCAACATCATCCCGCCGTCCACGGAGCCCTGCCAGGTACCAGAGCAACATCCCGCCGTCCAGGGAGCCACGGAGGCAGCAGACACGAAGCTGATGCACACCAAATACAACAACCACACACTAGAGTGACTTAATTCCAGGAGCCTTTACATCACTCAAGCTAAATAAGCATATCAGATAACTACACGCACCAGCTGTAAATAATTTACGCCGACACCTATTCTTCAGCCCGTTCCAGCTGACCGCTTACCGCACCGCACCGCCGCAGGTAACGCGGACCGAGGGAAGGCACCAGGCACCCCACAGCCGCAGGAGCCGGCTCCAAGCTCCCCCCCCACCCCCCCCGACATGTCACGGCCCCGAAACCCCTGGGGCAGGGCGGCCCGGGCCCCTCTGCTCACGGACTGCAGCG
>VXBL01003092.1:38562-85298 GCA_013400195.1 Aramus guarauna
GGAGATAACAGCTCTCCCTAACAGCGCAATGTGTGGCTGTAAGTGAAATCCGCGAGCGGGCCGCTCTGCCCCAGCGCCCGCTAACCGCCGGCCGGGGAAGGGCCGCAGGAAGCAGCGGGGCGACCGTCAGGGCAGGCGGCGGGGCCCGGCCGGGCGCGTCCTTCCCCCCGCACAGCGCTCCCGNGGGCTGCGCTCCGCTCCGCTCCCCCTCAGGCACGGAGGCCGCGGCTTTACAGAAATAAATCCCTTTATTCGCGCGGGCTCCCTGTAAAACGCGTACAGTACCGGCAGCGGGACGGGCGGGGCGGGGAGGGCGCGGGTACCGCGGGCAACGGCCGCCGCTTTACCGGCAGTGCCAGGGGAAAGGGAAAGGGAAGAAGGAAGAGGGTCGGGCCCGTTCCCCTCAGAGCCGGCCGCCGTGCGTGGCCCTGAGGTGCCGGGGTTGTACAGTCCCCTGCAGGTGAGCGTGCCCGGCCACCAAGCGAACCTTACAGTACCGTAACAGCAGCCACAGCAAGCTAATACTGCACAACCGTGTAAGTGGATTAAAAAAATACATTATTTTTCACAAATACCACACAAAACCCTGTTGTCCTGTATGATGATCTCCAGGATTTTCTTCCACTTATCAATGTGAAGCTTCGTGCTACAAGTCAAAACATGACTATGTGATAAGTGTATTTATTCACCGGCCATCTGACCTCCGCCACCCCGGGCAGGGTGCTGTGCTGTATCTGCGGAAGAGAAGGGCGGACGGGTGGGAGCAGCTTCTCCTCCATCGCCGGGCGCTCGGCCGTGCTCACCGCAGGGAGGGAGCCGGCCCCAGCACGGCCCAGCACGGCCCCGCGCTCTGCGACAGCGGCCCTTTTGCGAGGGAAACGCAGGTGCTGCGAACCAGCAACGCGGGGACGGTCCCGCCTGCCTCCCTGTAAACAGCTGTCCACCTGAGACTGTTCTTCTAGGTCGCTATCTCCAGAAATTCTTCTAAACTCTTCCTGATATGCGGTGGCTGAGACGCGGCGTGAGTTAACAGACTGTGGCCCATCTGTGCAAAAAGTGCTTTTGATAATTTTGCTGTGGCTGTCCGGATATTTCCTCCAGCTCCGGGCAAAGAGCCACTGTTCGTCATGTTTCCCAGGAGGTGCCAGAGGACAACCAGAACTTTTTGCTCCACAGCATAAGGCTTCCGTGGGTATAACTCCATAACAAGATCTGCAGGAGAGACAACAGGGCATCAAGCAGTGTTCCAAGACTGTTTTTAAAACAATTCAGAAGCAATCCCCTGCTTTGAGAGGTGTTTAAAAGCACCTAACGTCAAATCATCCTCTCAAAGCAACTAATGAAGGAATGCCAGGCACAAGAGCTTGTCTGTTGTTGCAAGAGCATCAGCACTCCAAAAAAAGACCCCAGCTTTCCCTGCAAACACCCTTTTATCCTCTCGCAGGAGTTTATGCAGTTTACCGGTACTGCTGATAATTACAATTTTCCATTAAATTAAAAGAAAGTAAGGGGGTTTTGAGGAGGGGGTTTCTAGTTAGGATTATCATAAGGGCCTTTATTTCTCACAGTGCACTGTGTAACACCTGATATTTTATGATTTCCCCTCTATCGCAGAAATACGCAGTAGGTATTTGAGTTTAAGGAACAAAGCAGCCTTATCCTATAAATACATATAAAATGAAGCATTTTCCCTACTCAGACAATTACATCATTAATTCATACTTCTTTGGCAAATGTTTGCCTTTTCACTAGAATAGGCTCTTCTGTGATAAAATACAAGCTACTCCAGAAAGTCCCAGCAAGAGAAGAACTGTTTGAAGCTGGTGATTAGCACATTCAGAAAGAATAAATTTAGGCACATTTCAAGAACAGACTGTCCATTATGGAATTTAGTTCCATTTCATCGCTACCACACACAGAACTACTCTGCGAGTAAGCCAAATAACGGCTGTTTGGTTCAAGCGTATTGCCCGTAAAGACATCCCTTGTTCATGTAAAACATCAGAGGAAAATTCAGCATTTCTGCTAGTAGTATTAAAATATGTATATATATTCTAATTAATATGTAAGTAAATTCTAATTAAAATTTGTCTTCAATTTCTAAGCAAATTTGTCTTTAAACTTCTGACACCAGCTTAAGAAGATGACCGTTACAGAGCCTGCTGTCTTTGTGGTGACTGCAGCTCAGCTTCTCTCCTTCAGGGCTGAACACCAATAGTTATTATCAAGAGCCTTAAAACGGGAACAAGACCAAGTGAGAAAACTAAGAAGGTACAGAAGAACAACTGAGGAGCCAGCCTCAGGGAACAGTGTATTTCTGTGCTGGGAACCTCAGGAAAAGCCATCGGTCATTCCTCGCCTCTCCTCCCAACAACTGTCTGAGTGTCAGTGTTGGGACCGGCGCTGTTTAACATCTTTGTCAGTGACATGGACAGTGGGATCGAGGGCACCCTCAGCAAGTTGCCAACAATACTGAGTTGTGTGGTGGGTCAACACGCTGGAGGGAAGGGATGCCATCCAGAGGCTGGAGAAGTGGGACCATGGGAACTGCATGAAGTTCAACAAGGCCAGGGGCAAGGTCCTGCACGTGGGTCGGGGCAATCCCAAGCACAACTCCAGGCTGGGCAGGGAATGGATGGAGAGCAGCCCTGAGGAGAAGGACTTGGGGTGTTGGGGGACAAGAAGCTCCACATGACCCAGCAATGTGCGCTGGCAGCCCAGAAAGCCACCCGTGTCCTGGNCTGCCCCTGGCTCCCTGGCAGTGTTCAAGGCCAGGTTGGATGGGGCTTTGGGCAACCTGGGCTAGTGGAGGGTGTCCCTGCCCATGGCAGGGGTGGGACTGGGTGGGCTGGGAGGTCCCTGCCCACCCAAACCAGGCTGGGGTTCTGTGAGTGCTGAGAGGGAACAGGACCCGAAGGCAGTGACCCAGACAAGCCCCCACTCCCCAGCCAGCCCCGTGGCCCTGGCCCGCGCAGGGACAGACACTTGCCGACTGGGCAGACGTGGGCATGTCTCACTGCAGTACATCCCACTCAGTTGCTGACAGAACAAAGCTCATTACAAAACAAAACTCATTCTCTCTGATTCCATATTAAAATTATTATAAGCTTAAGGTATTTATACATCTTCCAGGGGAGTATCTGACTAGATAATAATCTTTTGTTTTGTCAGCAATAGCTTCAATTTGCATCAGGAGGAGGTGAAATGTGACAACTGCGGCATCGTTAATGCCCAGAATCTCCCATGGCAGAAGGGAAGATATGTAGCCACCACCGTCCTACAACGAATTAGCCCAATTAGGATGGTACACAAATAAACAAACAAACATGCAAAGTAAAACATCACTTTACCAGCAAGCTTTTCTGTCATGTCTTGTTTTGCTTTTCCATTCAGAAACTGGGCTTTTGTACAGAATGGCTGGAGGAGCAAATAGTTGTCTAAATGCAAAGAACAAAGCATGTTACAATTCTTAAATAGAAAATTCAGCAGTCTGGAAATAAACATAATATGGAAAAATGTAAATAGGAACCTTACTTATGATATATTAACTTCAAAAACCACAGTGATGTATTTAAGGGCATAAAAAGATACTCGTAACAAGCCCTAACTCCCAGAATCTGGTAGAACGTGGCATATTCATTTACTGAAAATACTAAGATTCTGCTCCAAAGCTAAAATAGTTGAGGAGGGAAAATAGTTGTGGCATACACAAATCAGCAAGAATCTCGGGTTTTGACCTGTTTAAGAGATTCTGCAGTGTGACAGACTTCTGGATAATGAAACGCAGAGTGATGCAGACTGCTTGAGGCAGGCAGGGACCTCTGGAGATCATCTGGTCCGACCCCTGCTGAAGCAGGGCCACCGCAGCTGGTTGCCCAGGACCTCTTCCAGGCAGTTTCTGAGGATCTCCAAGGGTGGAGACTCCACAGCCACCCTGGGCAACCTGTGCCACTGCTCGGTCACCTCGTGGCAAAATCACCTGCTGTGGGAAAGAACAAAACCGCCTACGCACGCCTGGCAAGTCCAGCCAGCTCTATTTCTTTATCGGGCTGGCAAAACATTAAGATGACCTGTGTGATTTAAGAAGTGTGAGAATAAAGCCAATGCACAATCTAATGATCGGTCAGAAAGTGCTGGAAAGAGTAACTCTTTAAACTTAAAATTTAATTAATACAATTAAAACTTTTTAAAATCAAGAAAGAGTAATTTCCTTACCTAAGTGTTGGCATAAAGCCTGAATAACGTTTGTGGCAGCTGCATAAATCCCTGGATTTTTGGAGTTCAGGTTGTTGTCTACCATGGCAGGAATTAACATGTTGATCACAGGTGATAAATTGTCTTTCAGCAATGGAATCATCTTGTGCATGGTCTCCAGAGCAACCTGATTTACTTTACTGTTTGAGTCATGTAAGCGAGACTTGAAAGCATCAAAGATCTGAAAAAATATACAGCATTTATCAGAATTAACAATTAATTTTGAGGTGGATATTACATTTCATGCCTTATTCTTACACTTTAATTGTCCACCTTAGCAAAAGATGGCTCTGATATGCAAATACCTGGGATACTTTTTTTTAGCAAGTAAAGCAACATTTGATTTTTTTCTACTGTGTATTATTCAACTGTATGTCACCTCATCTGAACGTGAACCATTCCTATACAGTCAGGGAGGTAAACTAGCCATCTGTAACTTTCAGTATGACTAATATTTTCTGCAAGCAAGTATTTTTAGCAAGACATAGCTCTATTTAGCAAAAAGAATGTTTTACAGATTTCAAAAACATTCACAGTTAACAACTGTTGGGCCTCATCACGCTGTCTGTGTCCTAAAGACTCTCCTTAGAAAGGATACTTACCTTAAGCTTTCTCATGATAAAGCCCTTTCCTCCCCTTCTCCTAACCAAACAAAGCAGGCAGAACTTGCAGCTGTGTTTCAGAGAGTTTTTCAGATCTTGATTAATCCTCGCTGCTTTTTGTAACCTTTTTATATTCTAGTATTTCGATATTTACTCAGCAGTGGCACGAAAAACTGCGTGCAGTATTCCAGAAATAGTTCCAAGAGCTCCTTCCTCCTATTTCCTTCCTTTACCACCTTTGTAGCTTACATACCTCCCCCCGAGCACACCTCACCTACTCCTCAATGCTTTCCTGTGAATCAGACATTCTTACTGAAAGAGGAAGCCAACGCTTATATCAGAAAATGTTGTGACAAAACTTTGAAGACCTTTGAAATGAAATGTTTTCGTAGAGTTACCTTCACAAGGTTTGCAACGACAAAGCCCTGATTGTTCTCTGTATCTGCTAACAGCTGCTTAATGCCATTTATTCGATCACGGAAGTCTTTTGCGTTCAATAAACCTATAATGTCTTTAACATATTCTTCACTTTCGAGTGCGTTACGAGGAGCTGTTTTTCTGGTGATTTCACGGGCCTCTGTAGTCTCTCTATTGGGAAGGAAGGAGTTATCCAGTGAACAGAAAAGCAAGCTGAAACAGGAGTCTTTAATCTCAGACATTCTCTTTCCATGTAAGTGCAAATACCAGAAGTAAACAGAAATTCTTCTGACGAAGGACTTTCACTGTAAACGTGGTGATTTTTTTTTTAAATCACCTCATAGTAATTGCTGTTCCTAAAGTCTCAATATACATGCCGCTGTAACACACGTACAGCTATCACCCAAGGGAGAAGCCTCAGCTGGGCAGAAGCCCTGTCTGTGCCCTTCCAAGGTCCCGCACGAGAGCAGCTGGGTTTGTGACCAGCAGCAGCGGGGAACTTCCCTCACATCCACGGGTCAAAGAAAAAAAGTTGCTGTGGTTTAATTCTTTATTCTCAAAGTACCTTAAACACTGATCCCAGTCTAGCTGGCACCTAAGCAACATGCCGTGCTGAGGTGGGAATCCAACAACTCTTCAGAGAGGATTTTGAGACAAATTTTCTGCAGCATCTGATCTTATTAGACAGTCATGGAAAGAATTCAAAGATGGTGGAATCACTTCTCTGTCCAGGTGACTGTCCTGCATCTACAGGCCAGCCCAGGTCGTCGCCGGCTCATTCCTAACTCACGCACAGAAGTCTTTGGTGGGGAACAGAATAAGTGTCTGTCTGGCATTGCCAAATTCAAACCTGTCAGGTCTGTGAGAACAAAAGGCACCAACATCTCCTGTCCTGCCAGCGTGTCACAGGCCACTAACAGGACCCGGCTCAAAGGTAAGAGAGTCTTTGATGTACTGCAGTAAGTAGCACCTCCTCTAAGGAAGCAGACATGTAGTTTTACCAGCCAAAGCAAAATTTACCATCAAATATGGACTTCATTATTATTTTGAATAGTGGAGAAACGTGTTCCTGAACAGATACACCTTCTTCAACCCGGAGGCAGTCAGAGCCCCAGGAACTCTATAGGCTTGGGTGCAGGTTTTTGGTTTGGTTTCAGTTTGGGGGGGGTTTCTTTTTCAGTTCAATAGAAGACAAACCAGAAAACTAGCGGTGGACAGAGTGTCATCTAAAACCTTCAGAATCACCAGCTAGGATCGAACTAACTACTCAGCGTCCCGGTACAGGCACAAACAGGTAACTTGGACTGCGGCACCACCAGGCACATTTTTTTCTATACAGTCTGAACGATGGTGTCTGAACTGATGGTGAGGTGGATCTACTGCGAATTCCAAGTGGTTTGTGTGCTGTGTGTCTTTTCATGGGCAGTCAATAAACAATTAACTACAAAATGTACAAAGCCATTTTAATATTACCAATTAAACCTATTTAAAAGAGTTTATCTGGGACACATCTAGTTTTTCCTTTTCTCTCAGGCACGTTTAGTTTTCACAACCCTGTTGTGAATGTTTCTATACTCCCTTCTTGCGGTGAGGCTATTATCCTGGAGGTAAAGTTACTAACAGGGTAAAACACGAAAGATCCTTACCTGTCAGCGATGCTGAGAGCATCTCTGGAAGTAGATGATGACCTCGAATGTCCAACGCTACAAGTGTGGGAACGTCTTCCTTTTGCTGAGGGTGTATCTAATGGCATCTCCCCCAAACCCTGCACAAAGTTAATTGACATGGCTGGTACAGCTCCGCACTGCTGGAGACCGTGTCAGATCGCGCCTGACAGCCGCACAAAGTATCGTAGCAAAGTACATTTGACCCAGTGTATCTGCAAGGAGCGAGGGCAGCTGACAGCCACCTCGCCGTGCTGTAGTCGCCTCGTTACTTGTCCCGCTCCGAATCCACTCCCCCCGTTCCCTGCAGGTTCACTGTCTGCACCCAACAGCTACTGGTACGCGGTCACGTCTCAGCTGTTAAACAAAAGCTTTTCCACACACCTTTTCACGTAGATTGCTAACAGATTCCTTAATGTAAGGCAAATCCTTGGCCGGCACATACTTTTCAAGCGATTTATCAAAATCAGGATAAGTCATCATACTGAAGAGCATCTTTCGACCATAATACCTGCAGGGCAACAGACCACAACATATACATCCGTAAACACAGACTTGCTTTGTCACTCTGCTGACAATTCTAGGTGTGTAACTCCAAAACGTGGAAGAGCAGGAAGACTGCTGTCTCCACGTGTAACCAGGCACCCTTTCCAGCCTCCCACAAAGCACCTACGCTCAACAACATACACTATCCAACAGTCTTGGCAGGGCTGGATTAATGGCTGGACTCGATGATGTTAAGGGTCTTTCCCAGCCTAAAGGATCCTACGATTCTGTCCCCTGTCACCGCAGAGCAGCGCACACTGAGCTCTGCAGAGGTGTCAGCCCCCTGGAACGTGCTTATCTTAACTATTAACCTCACCAACCTTGTTTGCTGTGAGCTGTCCTGTGCAAACCTGGCTATGGCAGGGAAAATCCGATCAGCCACAGCTTTGGTTCCAGACAGAATGCGCTCGGGTCCCATACGTTCCACAATGTCCGAGAGGTGCTGGGCCGTGCATCTTCTCACCGCTGAATGCAGGTGGCTACAGAAAACACAGCTGCTTAGTAAAAACCCACCCCAGGAGCGACACAGCAGTCTCTACGTGCTCTACCAAATACCGAATACAAGTTCTCTTTTTTCATCTTTAGCATAATCTTCAACTGCTGCTATGCAGATACTTATTGTGGCTGTAGAGAAAATAATTTATTTTATACAGTATAGAAAATTACTTTATTTAAAAGGGTAATGCATTGCATTAAATTTCATTTCATTGACTTAAAATTCCAAACGACAAGAATGCAGAATGAAAAATGAAAACTTGTATCCTTTTTGTTCAAACTCAGTTTCAACCCCCAACTGTGGCTTTTGGATGAATACAACTATTTCCTTCTTTTTTGAATTTAATTTCTAGTTTTCCTTCAACTAATTGTAAAATATTTTAGAAAGCACACTACTACATGTTTTTTCCATCAACTTTATGAAAAACTAGTCCCTGTGCTCAGAAACACATTGCATACTTTATATCAATTGAAGATTAAACAAAGCAGTATTCTAGTGAGTTCTAAAAACTTGCAGAAGTCTATTGTCTACAGAACAGGGGCCATTAAACACCTCTGCTGATGAAAATGAGAGAAAAGCTGGAATCAGTTTTCAAACTTGCGCAGCAGACTAATCTTTTGTATAAATTCTGCTGTACCTGCTGATCCCACATGTTTTCAGAGTACCCGATTCTAAAATTCAAACTTTTCTGATTTTATTTTCATCTTTGGATTAAAAATCCTCCTTTGAGGATAGTTTCAGTGCACAGCAGACGAGAGGTTTGTACGGCTCACCGTTCATAGGGAAACACAGGTTTAAAGGGGAGGGAGAAGGAACCGACCGACTTGGTAAACCCCACCAGTGGCTGCCCGGCATCGCTGCATGACGTGAACGTCCAGCGTTCTTCCCAAGCGGCTACCTTCCCACGGCACCAGATTTGCCACAGATTACACGGCCTCACCGGAAGGAAAGCTACCCCTAGACGGTGCTGAGCAAAGCAGCTTCGGTTTGCAGAGAGACAATTAACCAGGTCTGTTCAAACTGCAAAACCTGGCGGCTCCAAACACAGTCCAGGCTGCCCAATCTGTCCGGCAGCGCGGCAGCTCCCGCGCTGAACCCCCCGCCAACACAGCCATCCTCTCAGCTGCCACCGAGCGTAAGACTAGCTTTTTTTTTTTTTTTTACTAGTTTAAGACCAACTTTGGCTCATTGCTCAGCACCTGCCGGTATGTCCATACAGCAGCCACAGGTCTCAGGAGAAGGGACCCTGCGACAGACTAACGCCTGCTGCATGTCCCGAGGGGAAACCAAGGACTGTGGGGCTAAAGACCTCACTGCATGGAAGCAAACAACCCCCGCTCCCCACAAATATCCGCTGCTCATGCAAAATGGTTGGAAATCTTTTTGTATGCACACAAGACCTTAGAATTAAACACAATTCATACAGATACAAAACATGAGTTGAAAATTTCTGAAATGCAATCGCTCTCAGATCTAGTCCTGGAATCATGCTTGGGAGCAAGCATCTATTCTCAGAGGTGAGGTTACAGCAGCAGTCCAGTATCCTTAGAGCAGCATCTCACAAAAGCAAACAAAAGTGGGTTTAGTTATCCTTGTTGGTAGAGTCAAAACCAATTTTGCAGCTGATGAAGAATCAGTATCTATATCTACTCAGGGTTGCAAGTGTTAATACTTGTGATCACAGCAGGCTTGAAGTGTGTTGAGCAGAAAATAGGTAAGTTTTAACAGGTCTCACGAATTGTAGGCAAAACGGTAACTGTCAACTCGAATACGTTAAGTTGTGGTGAGTGTAAGCAACTCAATGTATAAGCCAAATTTAGAAAAAAAATCCTTTGTGTCATTTCACAGTTGTGCCAAACAGAACCTTTCTACTTCCTACTGAAGACACATGTCATATTTCTCCCAAATTTCCACTCTGAAAGATAATTCCCGTACTCCTCGTGACAGCCTGCAGAGAGGACGGCTCCAGGTGTGCTGCCTGGGCCTTGGTGCCAACATGGCCAGAGTCTCCTGAAGCCGATGCCAGAAAAGCTGCAGCTCCCAGCGCTATTCCAGCACCCACTGACGTCTCAGGCATTAAATCATACTGTACTCCACGATTTAGACACAGCCTGGAGTGAAGCCTTCTTAGCAGTGAAGAAATTCATCCCTGCTCGAAGTCATGCAGTCAGGCTCACAGCTCAGGTAATTTTGATGCCTTAGAAACCCGAGCTCACAAATCGGAGGGGTCAGATCTTTATTGGTGTATAAAATGCCTGAGGGTAGGTCAGTGTGTTCGAATGTGTCGCTGCAAAGGGGGGATCAGACGTGGCCAGTTACGACCATGAGTACGGCGTGGCCAGGGGCTTCGGAAGAAAAGACGGGAGTACACCCACGGGCCGCTGTGCACGGCGTCGGAATTAAAGCCATCTGCAGTTACTGTCTGCTGCTCTTAAATTCACAAAAACAACGAATACATGCGGGCATGTTTCATGAATAATTTAAATCCCAAGGCTGACATTTGCCTTTCAGTTTCAAGTTCAGGTAACTGCAGTGTGGTTCTCATCGGCCTTCAGGAGACAGAATCAAGATATTCCACAACAACCAGCGTCCCAGGAAACAAAACGTTTTGCATCAAGCAAAACAGGAAACAAAACGTTTTGAATCAAGACTAACTCTTACAATTTGTAGCTGTGCAGAAAGTTTAAGGATTAATTTATAATGTAGCATCTGAAATATTTAATGGAAGGGACAGGCTACGATAAATGTAGCCTACTAAATGTCACCTAAGTGATGACGGATAGATGAGAAATTAAGTACAAGTGGGTAAATATCTCACATACTGGAATGCCTAATGGCTTGATTAAGTCTTGCTGTTACAGTGAATGAGGATGTAGAAGAAAAACCAACATATTTAGCAGGGAAAGTGAAAGAAAGGAACGTAACTTCCACTACAGACTGCAGTGAGCCCGAGGTCAGAATCAAACCATGCAACCAGAAACAGAAGCTTCTCACGTTTGAGGTACTCAGGAAAATAAAGGCCACCACCACTGCAGCGGAAATTAAAGCGCAGACAAAAAAGACTATTAACCAGCTAAGTCTGGAGAAGAACATGAAATCAACCAAGACAGGCACAGCGAGAGAATTCAGAGTTAGAAATCATCTTTCAAACTAAAAAGTGGTGCTGAAAACTGGCACAGGCAGGCACGGGAGCGCAGAGCAAGCCAACAATGAGAGTGCTGGGTGAGCTTTACTAGGCAAAGCAAAATAGCACCTTCCTAAGAATACTGCACTCACAGCGAATAAAATTACCAAACTCTTGCAAACCAACTAGAAAATATACCAAGCTCCAAAACCCACCGCCAGCTTTGCACAGAAAGAAACAGGGGGGCTACATTTACATTGTACTTTTACACCAACAAGGGTTGCCCTGGGCAGAAGTTTTGCAGAGCTGACGTACTACATTTTCAAATTTCTCCCTATTGTAGTTTGATTTAAAAAAAAAAAAAAAAAAAAAAGACTATTTCATAAATTTAATCTATTCACAAGTTATTTCTTTATAAAGTCTTTATAAGAATTACCTTTGCCCTCCATTTATAAGAGAACAAAGTGCACGTGCTGGAGTCACATTATTAACCATAGCCTTCAGTGCTTTGTCTACCTCTTCCCTTATAAATGTGTTGGATTCACCAGCTTTGTGCAAAAGGACTTTTACTGTATTATCTAGTTCTTGATCCATGCTCTTTTTCAGGTAGGTGAACAAATCCCCTAAACAGACCACAGCAGCTCGAGAAACACCTGAGCGTAAATTCTTGACCTGCACACAGGAAAAACCCAAACAAACAATGAATAATGTTTATAAAATACACTTTAACATAAGTAAAGCTTAATGTTTCCCTTTGTAATTTTTAAGTAACATTCAAAGCAACTGAGAAATACATTTCTAACTGGTGAGAATTAAAATACAAACACATGAAAAATGTTATAAATGACAATCTCATTTTTTCCAGGCTCTCAGCAAATCAGATCCAGTGTTGGTACCTGAAGTGTGAGCTGCTTTGCTGAACCACAAACTTTGAGACTGTCCAGCAGAGGAAAATTAACCCCACTGAACATACCAATTCACTTCCGTGTGCCTGAGAGCTATAAAATGCGTATGCACGCAGTCAGGGAATACTCTGATAGTAAAATTTAACCTCTTGAGCCACAGCCAAACTTGTTTCGTGTAGCTTTGCAGTCAGAATAGTCGCGTGGTAGGCAGACAAGCATCTAACAAAGTTCAGACCTTCGATTTTCTTCTCCCTGTACAAAAAAAAAATAAATTCAAAACATTTGCAAATTTTCATAAAAATATTAAAACATAAAATTCTAAGAAACCAAAGAGCAAACAAATTCAGTTGTAAAATAAAGCAATGCCATGTAACCTAGGAAATTCTTTCCAAGCGAGTCTGTCTTTTACTGCGGGAGGAGGACGGGTTTAGCAGACCGGTCTCTCAATTCCTTCCTGCAGTTCTGCCCACAGCTCGCACCAGTGGCGAGTGCAGCTTGCCTTCCCTTCCCGGCTGGAAAAGGCAGCGGCTCCGTAACCCCGGTTTGCCGACACGCGTTCCGCACACGGTGACAGGAAGGTGTTGGGGGGGCCCTCTCTGGACAGACCTTAATCCCAGACACCTCTCCCAGCCCCTGAAAGCTCCACTCGTAGGCTGCAATTTACAGCTCTCTGTTTAATCTAGATTTGGGCGCAAAAAGGGTTTTTTTCTTCTTTCCTCTCATGTATCAATTGCAATCCATCTCACTATTTTTGATGTCATGTCCATTCTGCTTTTTTTTTTTAAAGTAAGTTACCAAATGAATGCCTTCTCCATTAGATTCAGGTAGCAGACAGATGGTTGCACCTACCAGTCCTCATCAGCTAAAAAGGTCAGGGCTTCCGTCAGCGCCACTTCGGGTTTTGAGAAGGGCTGCAGCTCTGACGGGTCCTTTATTTCTGGGCTATGAGTGACTGACGGGGTCCGGTCTTTATAGCGGCCTCGTGCCCCAAAAGAAATGTCATCTGCAAGGTCGTGAAACATAAGACATCATTAGCATAAACTGAAGAAACTAATTCATTCAAAGGAAGGAAACACAAAAAGATCGAGGCATATACGGACTGCTGCTACTATGGGCCCAGGTTTTCAAAACGACAGCGTTCCCAGTCACACCCTCGATCATTCAGCATTTCGTCATGTGAATGACTATTTTTGCAAACAACCATCGCTTTGAAAAGTCACAAACACAAATGCAGTGGGTGGTTTAAGGTAAAACCAGGTGCACCATGTGCTAAAACACAGCGTGGTAAGACATGCTGTAGTAAAACTTAAAGAGCCACTTGAGAAATTCTGAAGACTCTCACCATCGTTAGTAGGAGTTTCTGTTCTGAAAAGATTTCTACTGCATATTTTAAAGGCACCTCAGCGACAAAATGTACCCAGAAATGTTTTGCTTGGAGACAGGAGAGAACTTGCCATTAATATATCACATCATTTAAGTTGCTGACCAAATAAAAAAACCCCTCTCATGTTTCAAACATCTTCCCAACAAATTATAGCTGGAAAATGTTTCAAGGGAGCAACAATGAATTCAGACCCCTTCACCCGCAGAGTACTAACCTGCCGGAGCACCTCAGGACTGTCCGTTGTACAAATAAATCATATTAAACCCGACTGCAGGTTGGAACTGTCCCACCCGCATATCCAAATATTTAAGCAGTCTTTAGTTTACCGTAACAGCTTACCAGAATCGAGCAGGGCTGAACATTTTGTCTTCTTCAAACTGGACGTTCTTTTTAAGGAAGAAGGATTCAAGGCCACGTTTTCTAACGACAAAGATAGATTTCTTGACGGTGTCAATATATCCCCACAGAGATTTAACTCTAGAAAATAGAAGGAAATGTCTGAACTACAACAACAAAATCAGAAAAAAGGGAAAAACTAATTTTTTCAGTTCTAGTTTGTCTTTTGAAAATTTTCTTAACTACAGTTTTTCAAATATTTCCCATAAGCATCTTATTCTCCACCATTTGCATTATAACACTGACAACAAATGACTGAAGAGTGAACTGCAGTGTTAAATTAATTCTAGTAATACCTTAGTGCACACTAAACAGTCATGATTTTTGGTAAATATCAGAGCATTTTAATTTCCATTTCAGCAGCATTCAGTGGTCCATTATTCATTTAGGACAAACACTAATCCTCACTTTCTGTTGTCATCTTCTCTGGTTCATTCAGTTGAAGCCTTTCCCAAGGGTTTCCTTCCTTTTCCTCGAGGTCTCTGACTTCCTGATGTTCTTTATGACTCTGTTCTTTCTCTTCTTTTTTCTTCCGTCTCATTTTATCCTGAGCAGATTTTGACATGGCAACTGTTATCTGCAAAAAATTAACGCACCCATTATGACATGCAATATCATATAATGCACGAGTTACCCATTAACTTGTTACCCAGTTCTTGAGATTGTCTAAGGTAAGCATGGAAATTTACTGTTTTCACCATTTTTCTACAGAGCAAAAGGAAATTATTCACGTAACCATAAAATTCAATCCTAAAAAGAGCTGAATGCGTGCTTTCTGCACCACAAGTAGTCCTGCTGGCAAAGAGGAGCAACATTCCAGGTTTAAACATTTAAAGGAAATAACCACTTGCTCTGAAATACCTGAATAGGGACCTAAGGTCTACAAGAAAAGGTCGTCTATTCCTGGGCAACCTCGTGTAGTTTCCTGGAATTTTAACTAATAAATAGACAGTCTGGGCTAACTCACTCACATTTAAGCATACTTCTTTTATTTTTTTTTTAAAAGGGGTCTTTAGCTGTGAGGACTGACCCTACTCTCCTATGCTTAAGACACTTACAGTTCCTCATGAAAACTTAGTAACATTTTATACATTCCTCCAGTTACTCCTTTGAACTTAATCCCTCCAAGTGCTCATATCTTCAGTGGAAATCAGAAAACTAAGACACTGTTTATCATTAACTTAAAGTTTTAGTCATCTTAAAATGTTATTTTAAATGCTTTTAGAAAGACTTGTGATTTTCATTTCAATTTTTTAAAAATTTCTATCACTACTTCAGTCAGATAAATTTTGTTCCATGACATAACAGATGTAAATAGTATTTAAGAAAGCAGCACCACTCCTCGTGAAACCGTATTATGGGACAGATACTCAGAGTGTTTTTTAAAAAACCCCTATGGACAGAGCCAGATTGCTACGTCCATCCAGAAAACAAGACACGATGGGGCCCAGCCAGCTCCTCCTTCCGCACTGCTCCGTGCTGTTCCAGCTCCGCTCCCTCCTGCAGCCCTTCTCCCAGGGATTTCCCTTAGGTGGGAAGCTTCTGACGCGGCCATTCGTTATCATAAAAAATGTGTGTGGAACCAAAAGAAAAGCCGGGAGAAGCACCGTGATGGGAGATGGGTCTTTCCCGACTGTTCTCGCTGAAGCAGTTCTTCCTCGTACAGAGCTCCCGTGAGCCGGAGCCTGAGCCTCGGTGCCTCACGGTGCTCGCTGAAATGGATTTAGCTCGGACCATTAACCACTGAGTTAGGCAGGAAATGACTTTCTTGCACTCGTTGGATCCCCAGTAAATATTCGGTTGCTTACACAAAGAAAAGCTTCCACAGCAGAGACAGAAAAAGAGATTTTAAGGTCTAATTGTTAATCATTCATCCAGGATAGCAGAAATATGGTTCCGTGCCCTTCTCTGATTCCAGCATCACGTTGAAAACAGGGCTTAGGATCAAGTACTGAACTACTGGCAAATATTGGTGGATCTGTACCGTGTTTAAAGAGCTCTTCATACCACTTTTTTTTTTAATCTAAAATATCACAGGACCCAGAAAAACCCTTTATGCAGTTCACTTAATTTTGTATCAACAGCATTGTTAATCGGTGCCATTTGTAGTGGCCCAGTGGAGATGTGAACACGAGTTCCCTATGGACTACGCCAAGAAGATCACATTTATTTCCCGTGTTGTAACCAACCAACAAATGACACCACAGTCTTATTTAAACTGCAGGAACAACCCGCAGTAAGTCACCTCACTGAGAAAATGTAACCCATTTTTTACTGAACACTTGTTAGAAAACCAGTGCTGAATTACAAGAAACTTCTGGTTTAGGGTTAATCTGACATTCTGCAAACATTAGAAGACAGCAGCTGTGTTCTCACTGCTGTTTGCAAAATGGTTAAGTAAGTAGCCAGCGCAAAAATTTGCATGCTGACAAATGAGCTCTCATCATTAATCCAGCTTTAGTCTTCACCTCATAATGGGACCCAAGGACTAACATAAACAAAAGGACTTGTGTACAGCTCCAAGTCACCTGAGCTATGAATCAGTGGATTTTAATCAAACGCCCGTTTACCGTAACCCAGAGAGTGCAAAACTGCAGCCAGCTCTATACATGTACAACCAGGAAGCGAGACAATGAAAGAGTTCTGAAATTCTTGCCTCCCTGTCACCGTCCACGCGGAGATGAGCAGCCCTGTTCAGCTGGAAGCCTCTCCCACAGGTCCCTGCTGATGGTTCCGTCTCCTCTCGGGCATCCTGGTCTGCTCCATTCGCTGCACAGCTCAGGGACTGGCTGTATGTCCGTGCAGAAGGAGGGCTTCCAAAAACACCTGGAAGGCAAATCATGTTGCGCCCTCCCCAAAATAACCATGTTATTCAGCAGAACTTAGCAAACACTAAAGAAAACCAAAAGTAATTCAAGAAGGTAAAACCGTGGCTATTACCCTAGCAGTGCCCTCCCACCCAACGGTACTCTTACCTCACTCTACCGAGCAGGACGGAGGCACGCACACGTGTGCGTGCCAGGCCACAACCAAGACCCAACCTTCATCATTTGCTGCCACTCTGTGCTGTTGGAATGGAACAGCATATCCAGTAACTGCAAAACTTCCAAGCGTAATTCTCTTTATTCCCGTTTGAACCGGAGACTGTTCACAACCTAAAATGTTGTAAGGAAGCTACTTCTCCTTTTCCCGCTCTATAAAAGTATATTTTCCCTCATTTTAGAAACATGGTGAGATAAAAGAGATAATTCTGGGTTTGTAATACCTTTACCAACAATTACAACCACATCTTCAGACAGGACACTTGGAGAAATGAAATCTAGATTGTTCGTCTCTGGAAAACCAGACATTGACTCTGCAAGACCTTAAAAAGAAAAGAAAACAAACCCCAGTGTAGATCATTACCCTTTGGTACATGTTTTATTCTTCTAAAACATCCTCGTACACTGACAGCTGAATTTATCACTTTTATGAATCGGTGTATTTTCAAGTTACTGAAGTTAACAGGATTTAATAAGTATCGATATCCTCAAAACCATGGAAAGCATATAGCAAATCAAATTTCTGCCAAAAGGTCATAAAGAAAACCAATGTTTGTAAGTGGATTTTTAAATCAATTGATTCCACTGAAAAAAACAGAAATTTCTAACTCACTCAGTGGAAGGAAAGCACTGATTCTTACGTAGTTCAGCACAACTGAATCAAAACAAAATTTGCTAAAATATTTTTTTCCCCAAGCAGCACTTAATGCTGTTTCCCATATAAATTAGCAGTCCCGCAAATTATTCCCCAAAGTGGATGACACATTTTTTGTGTTTCTATATTGACTACAGCAGTTGCAAATAAAAATGATAGTTTGTGACCAAGGAAGAACACAATTTGCTTTTGCTATTTAATCTGAATAATCTGAAATTTCTAAAGAAAAAGATGATTTAGGAAAGCCTGATTACCTACTAGGCAGCGCATAACTGCAGGCAGTGGATTGCTGAACCATCTCAGCTGAGAAACACTCTGGTAAACTGACAGCCCTACATTTACATCTACAGCTGCTCAACAAACTCGCACATTTTTGAGAAGGACCAGGGAACCAGAACCAGGCAAGCTGTGGCATCTCAACAGCTTGGGAATCTCGGGGTGTTGGGGGACGAGAAGCTCCACGTGACCCAGCAATGTGCGCTGGCAGCCCAGAAAGCCACCCGTGTCCTGGGCTGCGTGTCCAGCAGCGTGAGCAGCAGGTCGAGGGAGGGGATTCTGCCCCTCTGCTCCGCTCTGCTGAGACCCCCCTGCAGTGCTGCGTCCAGCTCGGGGGTCCCCAGCACAAGGAGGACATGGAGCTGTTGGAGAGAGTCCAGAGGAGGCCACGGAGATGATCCCAGGGCTGGAGCACCTCTGCTCTGGAGACAGGCTGAGAGAGTTGGGGTGGTTCAGCCTGGAGCAGAGAAGGCTGCGGGGAGACCTTAGAGCCCCTTCCAGTCCCTGCAGGGGCTCCAGGAAAGCTGGAGAGGGGCTGGTGCCAAGGGCAGGGAGGGACAGGCCAAGGGGAATGGCCTGAAGCTGCAGGAGGGGAGATGGAGCTGGGCTGTGAGGCAGCAATCCTTCCCGGTGAGGGTGCTGAGGCCCTGGCCCAGGGTGCCCAGAGAAGCTGTGGCTGCCCCTGGCTCCCTGGCAGTGTTCAAGGCCAGGTTGGATGGGGCTTTGGGCAACCTGGGCTAGTGGAGGGTGTCCCTGCCCATGGCAGGGGTGGCACTGGGGGGGCTGGGAGGTCCCTGCCCACCCAAACTATCCTGTGTTTCTGACTCGTGACAGCTCTGTTACGTTTTCTTTCCTCACCTCAATCGTTTGCCAAAAAGAATTACAGGCAAGAGTATGACCAACGTCCCTTTAATTTACAAATCACCCTATTACACAGTTTTAGTTTTGGAACTGTCCTTTTTATGCTTTACAGGAAAAACAATGATGGGAAAAAATTTCTCTTGAAAGTGTTACTTTGTCCACAAGCCAAATCATTGGCTTCGGAATGTTCCAAGTTTTAACATACAAGAACTGTCAAAATTGGTCTTTTGGGACTTTTTAAAATATACTTTTGAGACTTCATGAGCTATTCTCTATTAGACCGTAACTGAAGAGGCATCAAATACTGGATCCGCTTTGGAACTGACAATGGATCAGGACCTTCTGTCCTAACCTCAGCTTCCAGCCTGAAAAATTCACCAGCTTTGATTTCCCAGGCATCACATAGATAAGCAAGTGTTAACAAAAAAAAAAAAAGAGGATTTTACAAATCTGGTTATAAACTTTTCTTCCATTGCTCATCTTTAAATGTTTCACATAAAACAGCGTTCCACCATTTCTACAAAACCTTCAGAAAAGACAAAACTGTCCATGTTTAATATTGAAACAAGAGACAGAGAAAACAAAAATCTTATTGGGACCAAGATCTCCACTGTTCCATGTTTACTTAATTTTCTATTTGCACTAAAACATGATTACTTGCTGTCTACATTAGCCACTCTGAGGGAGATCTGAACAAGAGACAGCAAAACCGTATGTTCCTTAAACTGACTTCCACGTTTTATTTTCAATATTTGAAAAAAAAAAATGCTTCTGCTCTACTCTAACAAGCTTAGAGTTCCCACATACATCTGTGTCGTACACAGAGCAGCTCTGATGGAGGGAGCAGTAGCTTCTAGGACGCATTAAAATGACACAGTTAAAATTGAAATGTAAAATACAATGGTTTAAGTTCCTTAATTTGACCAATGAACAACGGAGTAATTTCAAACCAAACTTTCAAAGCTGTTCACTTATTCAGACTGAGATATGTAACAATTTTGTCCCTTTTTCATGCCAGGTGCTATCACTTGACTTTTAATTTAATTGGCAGTCTGATTTCAGTTAATGTCAGGAAAAAACCCAACTTATTAGCGCAAGTATAAAGACTAGAAAAGAGGAAACCATACTAAACATCTTGAAATGTATTTTCTATAAAACCTGTTTTACAAAAGGCTCTAAATAGCCTCAGGTTTTGCCATAAACGAGAGCTCAGATGAACAGCAATGTAGCAAACTCACAAACCTTGTGAATGCTTAAAATTTCTTTGGTGTTCCATGCTTTGACTTTTAAAAACAGTACGTGACACTTCTGCTTGCTTCTTGTCCTCACAATCTCCACATCCGTTACCGCAGTTCAAACGGTGGCCAACTACGCTAACATGAGAAGTCCCCTGATCGTCAAATGCTAGTCATGCAAAAGGGAAAAAAATCAAATATTAAAAAATATAGAAATAGCTTTTCCCACGTCCTACAGGATTCTCAAAGAGTGACATTTTCAGAGGCCCTCAGACTGGTTTACACGTACAGCATGAGCGTTTTTGCCTACAGAAATCTCGACGTGCGAACAGAGATGCCCAAGCTCTATTCATTTTTCACTTGCAAAGTCTTTAATCTACAGATAAACCCAAATAAATTTAACTGCAAGCTTTAAAAATTATTTTTCAGTTTAAAGTCTTCCAAATAGGAACAACTGAATACTAAGCCATTCAGCATTAAAAGCCAAATTAAGTCATAATTTAGCTAAGTGAAAATAGTACAATACGAGTTAAAACACAAGAAATCTTTCCATTGATGTACCCTAGAAGTCATAAACACATTTTTATCTTACAATTACAGACAACAGAAACTGAGCATTTTTATGCCTGCAAAATGTTCTCAAATGCATTTTAGTTTTGATTAAAAAACAAAACAAAACAAAAACCCCCACAACATCAATTACTTCAGGAATCCTTTAAAGCATCATTCCTGCTTTTCCAAAAATCCCTGAAATTAAAATACCTAAAAAGACAGCAGTATTTCCATAGACGTGCTGTCACTACATGTTCCACAAACTCCACAGACCTGACCGCACATTTAACTGACGGATTGCTGGGCACGACCAAGGTGACTGGTGGACGTAACTGGTGCTCCCAGCAAGCTGAGGGACCCAGGCGACCTCCTTGGCGTGCTGTGAGGCCCCAGCCAGCGGCTCTGCTTCCCACGGCCGCAGTGACGGTGCTGGTGCATCTCCTGCCACCCGCCTGTGCCCATCTGTCTTGAAGCTCTGCACCGGTGGCCGTTACTGTCAACCCAACCGTGGCCCCGTGAGATCAAGAGCCGTAACGAAATCCTTAAAGAGGTTCCTGTGTTCTCTTCTTCAGCTGAGAACTCGGATCAGAGCAGGCTCTTTTGTTCTGCCGGGGGATAGAAACCAACGGGAACATTTTGCTGTGGGACTCTTGAGACGGTGAGGCTCTTCCAGCAAGGAACACTACGGATGGTGCCCAAAGATCCAGGCTGGCGTGAGCTGCTCTGGAAAATTACCGTACGGCCAGATCCGCTAAGGTCCAAGAACTCCTTGAGCATGAATTTCTGCACTGTCCCAGTGCAGTCTAGTTGTTATAGTGCTTCACCTACCAACATTAAGACCTGACAGGTCAGGACTGCTCCGTTAACTGCTGGGTTTGGTACAACAGCACCCTCTGGCCTCTGAAACTGTCAGGACCCCGGGGAAAGATGAGCTACAGGCCTGACAGCAGGCAGACAGGTTTTCAAGGTGTCAACTATTAAAAGCTGCACAAAAAATTACAAAAATAATTTGGGAAGTAAGAAATGTCTAAGAACTGCCATTCTATTATAACAAAGCCATGTGAAGCTGATAGAATTCATCTTAGAGAAACAGCTGAAGCAATCTGAGCTCAATGAGCAAGTCATTGACAGGTAAGGGACACATAAGTTTCCCAAACAGAAAAGAGCAAAAGCATTAAACTCTTAAAAAAACAGGAAAAAGCTGAAGGAGGAGCCAGAGAACAACTGACCCATATGCTGGGCAATTCTGTTCCCAGCGCCGTATCAGGGCAAATAATGCATTTGGAAGCAGAAAAGAGGATGATCACAGAAATCTGGTCTCCTTCCATGACACAGACCTTGTGAGCAGGGAAGAAGTGAGACATGCCACATGTCACGTATAGGTACACTGAGTAGGTACCAAAAGCTCCGATCTCCAAATGGAGGGATGTATCAAGCCGGGTTCTACTGCAGTCTGTTCTGGATCTGGTACTACCCAATATTCTGCCCAAAGAGCTGGACAATGAGGCAGTATGTGGAATCCAAATGAAGGAGAACAAATGGGAAGCATACACGGATGCTTGAGGACAGGATCTGAATTCAAGGAACTCATGGTACAGTAGAACAATCCAAGAACCAGTTTGCAATACAAAAGGAGAAGTACAAGACTCTACAGGTAGGACAGGACTGATTTTGCACATTTTACAACAATGCAACCATAAGTATCTACTCTAAGCTTTCTATTTTCCCTGCAATCAGAGACATTTCCAGGGAGCAGCTCTTCGCATATTAAAACAGATGTCTTACATGGGTCAGACAAAGCACCCTCTGCAGAAACCTCTCTCCCCTCTGATGACCAAGGAGATTTAGGCTAATTGCTGTCACAGATGTCTACGCTTCAGACCACAACGGTTTGCCAAGGTGAATCCCAGCTAAGGCACTAATAACCCATCATATGAGGACAAGGTGAGAAATAGCAAAAAGGCAAACACACAGGGATGTGTAAACTGCTGCATAGGTACACAGAGCAATCCTTCTACCCCTTCAGCTCTGTGTGCACACCGGGTATGGTACAGGTACCGCATTTCAAGAAAGAGGTAGATCTGTTGAAAACAGCCTTGATGGCAGCAGTTAAAAAGTCTGTGAAGTCTGACCTATGAAGGAAAGCTAGAAAACATGGGACTTAGTCTAAGGGACAGAAAGTGAAAGAGGGAGAGAAAAATATAAAACAGGCAGCTGCTTGGAAGAAGAAAATATTCCATCTTTTGGCATAAAATAAAAATGGGGATTTACGTTCAGTGTTAGAAAAAAATATTCATCTGATGAGACCAGTTAAAAACCAAACTGACTCTTACAGGTTCTCCAAGTTCCAGTGTAAAAATTCAGAGCTTTTTGGGATTTGACTCGTGTGATGGGCCAAGCCCAGCCAGGACTGGGAGCAAAGGAGTTCTCTTTACCAGTGAGCTGCACGTGTAGGACATTGGCCTTATCAGCAGGACGCTGTCAGCCCTTCACCGCAGGTCCAGTGCTGTGCGTTCTGGTCGGTTAACTGGCTCAGCAAGCAAAATAAATGTGCTGTTCGCTATTTTACACTGAACGTCAACTTCTCACAGAAGGTCTTTTCATATCATGAATGCAAAATCATTAACCACACCATGTATTACTGTGTAAGTGCAGTATTTGCTTTCTGGCTTCAGCTGTCACTTGATAAACCTATTTGGTAATTTATCCTGAGAAAAGCGGCCTTAGCTGAAATGAGGAGCAATACCTTCAATTTCTGAAAAAAGATCATGAGTCTCAGTAAACACTACTGGTTTTTGAATGGCAAGTTTCTGCAAACTCAGGCCTGTAAGATGCCCTCCAATCTTATCTGAACTAAGTTTTGTAAACTTTTTGGAAAAAATACATAGCTGCTGAGGCTGCCATAGGGTACAACGGAGCAATCACTGGGAAGAGAGGTCAGCAAAGAACTCTGTGGACACAGCTCCCTTGGTTCCTTTTCTCTAAGGAAACTTTGCTTTTGACGCTGTCCCACACGACAACCTTCTCTCTAAATTGGAGAGACATGGATTTGATGGATGGACCACTCGGTGCATAAGGAATTGGATGGATGGTCGCACTAAAAGAGTTGCGGTCAATGGCTTGATGTCCAAGCAGAGATCAGTGATGAGTGGTGTTCCTCTGGGGTCGGTATTGAGACCGGGGCTGTTTAACATCTTTGCAGAGACATAGATATGAGGAAGAAATCCTTCCCTGGGAGGGTGCTGAGGCCCTGGTCCAGTGTGCCCAGAGAAGCTGTGGCTGCCCCTGGCTCCCTGGCAGTGTTCAAGGCCAGGTTGGATGGGGCTTTGGGCAACCTGGGCTAGTGGAGGGTGTCCCTGCCCATGGCAGGGGTGGCACTGGGTGGGCTGGGAGGTCCCTGCCCACCCAAACCAGGCTTGGATTCTGTGATCTCCATCCAGCTGAATCAAAATAAATTAAACATAAATCACAGAATCGTTTTGGTTGGAACAGACCTTTAAGATCATCAAGTCCACCTGTTGACTGACCATAAACAATCAGTTTCTGCCCATTACACAAATCTGCAGTTACCTGTAGTTCACTGTAATCGTAAAATAGAACACCATCACTTAGCTTCCATTCCCTACCAAGAAATTAACTGCTTGCAACATTTTGACCCTTCCTACTCTTATCCAGCTGGTGTCCAGTGAGTTTGCTCACAACACTCCATTGAATTTTGAAGTGCACATACTCACAGGTGGCATTTGCATTTACACAGTTTATCTTGACACAGAAAGGCAGAAGCCCTTGAGCTCCTCCTCACCTGCAGCACCACACGATGATCTCAATTTGACCACACAGCATCTAGCAATTACCTTTTTTTAAGTGCTGAAGGGACATGAGCTCATTGAACAGGTACGAACAGACACATCAAGTGACCGTGCTGTTACCTCAGTGAAGCAAGGTATAGATTGATATGCACGGTGAAATACCTGTGCTGGAGTTCTGTTCTGCCACATTTGGGTCTCTGTTTCTTGCTGAAGATAGTCTTGCAGGCTGTGATTTGCTGCCAAGTAGTGGAAAGGTGTCTGACCTGTTAAAATATAAACCACATTTTTACAGGTACAATTCTACACACATCAGAGCCCAGCTAAATAACACTTTGTAGCAAGGACAACAACAGATTTCTGTTTCTCCTCCCTGATGTACTTGGTGGACAAATATTTCCTGTATACTTCCACAAGTGTTCACACTGAGTAGAAACAGAAAATGAATTCAGGAGAAATTACTTGATGAGCAGGTCCATTATGAAGAACACCATAAAGACAACCCTTAAGAGTACAGTTTACACTAGGACTAAATTTAGCATTCACTCGAAAAGCTAAGGAATCGTCTGGCCTGAGGGACTGGTGGAGCTAGTTCCAATCTGGCAAAGAATGGCAAACGCGAGCGACTGCAAACCTTTCACTTCCAGCAGGGAGCTGGTTTCAGCTCCACATCTAGCGCACAGACACGCAGCGGGAACATCCCGTTATCTACAAGACAATCTTGGGACTTCTGTTGCAGAATGATGCACTGAGACATTAAAGACGACTGAAGGCAGCAGCCTGCACTGCCAAACGCTCGGCTGGGACTGCAACGCACACAGCTGGAGGGCTCGCTTTCACGATCCCGAGGGAGTCCCAAGCTTCAGAAGCTTCACTAATACCAGTACCAAGCTCCCATTGCTCACGGTAGTTTATCAGTGGATTAACTGACCCTTCGAAAAGGAAATACACAGGAAAAGCCTCCGTTTCTGTGGCCCAGCTACACAGACGTTGGGAACAGAAAATGCCAATTTCCAACGCTCGCAAACCAGCGTCTGAACTAAATTCTCTGAAAATTTTATGAACGTTCTAAGGCTTTTAATGTCTTCTGGGATGTGTTTTGTCACTTCTACAGATGCCGTCTCCCTGCCAGATGTCCCCTCTCTTCCTTGCTAGTTTGAAATTCCTGTACTGTGAATTCTGTAAAATATTAAGCTTGTATGTCACTGAATAATGAAAATGGTATGTTGTATAGAATGTGTCCTAGTCAAAACCTTGCCTGGAAAAACATCATATGTTGACTTTTTAGGTATTCCAGCATTTTAATGTGTTATTTTAAAGATCATTTTTAAAACTGTGATTCAGCAGTAATGCATATAGGGAAGGTATGTACATATAAATTAGTTCTGAGACTGCACAGCTGTGAAAATCCTCTGTTTCTGAAGCATTCCAGTCTCCCTCTGTCTCAAAACCCCTTTCTTTTGTACGTTCTGTCTCCTCCTTCCTACCCTGTTAATACAGTTGTATGCCAGTCATATAAGAAGCATTTAGTACACACAAAAATAAAAGATACCTTCAGACCAGAGCTACAAGCAGCTTTATCACGGGCTCCAAGAGGAGAAAAGGAGATTCTCTACTGCAAAATTTGCAAAATTCCTCAAAAACATTTTTATTTCAGTCAAAAAAAAAATAGTTCACACTGCTAATAACCAATTGGGTCATTGCTGCTTACAGTCAGAGTAGCATGTGTCTCTTTAGAAGAGCTCTGTGAAGGCATTTTAAATTAACAATAGTCTGTCAGTAATAAAATGGAAACAGTTCACGATTCGCAGTAATAAGAAACATCTACATTGTCCTCCTCTTGTCGCAAAAACCCAACCCATTCCTTCTTCAATTTCCAGGCTATAATAAGCACACCTTATCCTTCCTCATAACTCATTCTCCTCCTTACTCATTTGTTAGGCTATGGTTCACATACCTTCCATGGCAGGCTAACGTCTTAATGAAATATTTACCACTGCTGGCAGTGCTTCGTTGTGCTGGGCTGTGCCAGGGAAGTCCTTCAGATTAAAAGCCAGCACAAACTAGAAGAGTATAATTAAGCAGCTATTGTATAAAACAATGTATTTTTAGACAGGAAAATAATTCAAATATAAAAATCCAGCTATTAAGCAAAGCAATCTTATACAAAAACTACATTACATTCACCCCCTTTAATATTTAACTAACACCAGCAGAGACTGTGGGTGAGAATTGCCACGCAGTGCTACGGCATGAGTTCCACTCACGTTATTCTCCGTCTCTGGGGGACTGCGGACACCGGCGAGGTCCGAGAGTCCTGGCTGTAAATTCCGCTTTCACTGCAAGAGCCCGCACTCGGGCACGGGGACTCCGCAGACAGGTCAAGTTTAAGAGCAGAATCGGGACTTTCGAGGTCTGAAATGTTGCTGCTTAGCTTTGCCCTTTTCTTAGCCGCACTGTTTCGTAAGGATCTAAGTGAATTCTGCATCTAAACAGGATTGAAAGCAAAATGACACGTTTTAATCACTGCATAGGAAAAAAGCTTTTTTAAGCAAAAGAAAGTTTGTTTCGGAGTATTCAGTTCAATCCACAGGAGTTCGGTGCACGTGCCTCTATTGGGCAATGTGACCGACCATTTCCCTGGGTTACGCAGTGTTCTCACAACCCCTTTCACTGTTTTACTTCACTGGAATAATTCCACTGCAAGTAAATGCAAATTCACAGCAACACTGTGTCCCAGCTTCATTTTGCAAAACACAAGAATGGATTCCTGCAGAAATACATCAGCTGCTCTTATCTTCTTTAACAGACTAAAGGAAGTGTTTGACGGCTGCTAGTACACACAATTGCAACCTCAGGCTTTTCATACGTGAACTGCACAAAGCTGCAAAATATGCAGAAGGGAATCCTGGAAACGGTGCCTAGCAAGCAGAGCTCCTACTCAAATAAACAGGAAAATCTATAATCACTAGAGCTTCGTGCCACTGCATATAGTCTCCTCTTTTTGCTGAATATATTTGATGCAAAAAAATTTCTTCCTCTGCCTGCTTACCACCTCAGGTTACTTTCAGTAGTGACTAGAGGTTGGAAGACAGAGAGTAAGGCAAAGCCATTAATTCCTACTGCAACTGCTCTCAGATCCGCAGGGACCGAAGACAGGATTTGAGATTCAAGCAATTTCCATGAACTGTGACAGAAAGAAGGATGTGTTACGTGGGATCATGCGGGGAAGATCATACGAAATCCAATCATACGAGATACCTGTGCTTCTCGTGTAATCAACCTTGTGATGGCTTCGATTTGTGCTGCTGCGGATTACAGTTCCACCTCCCTGCCACCCCTGGAAACAATCCAGCACACCTCTGCAGAATCTCTGTCCTAGTCTGGGGCAGCTCTTTGGGATTTCTCAACACCAGAGAGACTTGAGCAACAACATGAGTGACCGGATCCTTCAGCATGTACGGGGCACAGTGGGGGCTTGGCTTAAGCTCTCTGCTACGCACAGGGGCATCTCACTGGACATCCCGTGCGACCGAGAAACACCCGTGTGGGATCTACAGCTACACTGGCTCCAAAGTATTTCACGGACCAGTAAAGGGAGATGCTAGAATAAGGCTGTTCCACAAGTCTCATGGGTCACAGAAGGTATATGGTTTTACAGGTATTAAATATTCCAGATATTCTCTAACTCACAGGTTGGGTGGCACACTCAAAACACCGGCCACTGAATAGACATAATTGGCCCAAATTATTTCTCGTGGATTTCCACATCCGGGAGGGATGCTGACCCGCCAGGCCTCGTGTCACATCTGTCTATGTCATATCAAAGAGCTGCAGGCGACACCACACGCATCCAGCTTCACATCACTCCTCATTTTACCCTGTGAAAAGATGGCTGAGTTCCGAGAGGGCTGGGACGTCAGCGTGGGTACCAGAGACAGCCCGCCTCAGCAGAGCCAGCAGGCTGAGGAAACTGCGGGCTGGGTCAAACGAACCCTTCATCAAGGAAGTTATTAACTATTTTGGGCCCTTTGTTATAACTAAAGGCAGGATTATTACTTAAATCTGACATGAAATTTAAAATGAAGTCAAGATAATGAGACGCTGTATAAGGGCCAGCTGTTCTGTCTTGGTACTACAATAACTGAAAACATTACGACTTGAGCTCTCAGAAAAACGAGGGAAATGAAGATGTCTGGAATAAACATGGGAAGCGTGCTTCAACATCACTTTCCATGGCTCGGCTTAGCTTCTCTCAGACCCCAGCAGTATCTCACTGAAACCTGCTGTACTGATGACAGCGTCACAAAATCTAAGTCAGAAACATCATTTTCTAGCTCTTGTTTAGAAAAAAAAGCTTACAATAGATCACCTGTCAAAGTGTGTTATGTCATACTTAAACCAACCTCTTCTTGGTCCACTTCCTCCCCATCAAGGTTGAGCTCGGAAAGGTCAGCTGCAAGCTTCCTGTCCACCTCATTCAGCCTCATGTCCTCACACTCTTCGTTTCTCCACTTTGTGACATTAAAATCGATCCTATCGGGCAGCGGGCTAGTGAGGCGCGGTATGGGGGGCACGGGTCTGGTCCCGTTCAGGCCCCTGCGGGAGGCTGGGTGTCTCACCAGGGTGGGTTTCAGCTGCAGAGGAGCGTGCTTCTCCTGCAAATCCTCCCCTAAAGAAGACACAGGCGGATGTCAGTCCTCGGAGGGGAGGCAGGAACACAGCGCTCAGAATAAACTTCATGTCTCATTTCTGTATCATGCCAGAAAACTCCTTTTACAATGAGGCGAGTGTTAAAAACCATACTTACGCTTGCAATTTTATTTACTACTGTAAATACATTTCAAGGAGTAAGCTTTTCACACGAACAAGAGTGAAGAGTGATTCCCTATCTAACTTTATTTTTATACCACTCATAATCTGAAAAACTTTCAATATTCCTTCTCCAAGGAATCATCACTTTTCCAAACCCACTAAACCCCTGTTCCTGAATACTTACTTACACATCTTTTTCAATATTTAATTTTCCAAAATCATGAGAATGTTACCAGACTTGCCTCATTGCATGGCCTTTTCTATTATCTTTTCCATCTCCCTGCATCGCAAGCTCAGTTACCAATCTCTTCTACTTTCAACAAATATAAATTAGTGTTTCATGCACATGCATGCCAACATATACTTAGTGCCTTTAAGAAGTACCTAACTTTCTTAATTAAGGAAAAAAGAAGACTGGTGCCCTAACAATCTCTCCTGTAAGCTGTGTCAACAATAATAAAGTTATTCTAAAGAAATGAAAAACCTGAAATGCATATGGATAACAAAGAAAATCAACAAATGATGAACACACATCTGCAAGATGAAATTATATGCATTCCAGGGACAGGTGACTTCCAAAGAATTCAGAAATTTTCTACATATGTGCAAAAATACATGTCTCAATGAAAATGAAATTTAAAACAGATTTCTTTAAATCACTGCAAAATTGCATGTGCAAACTGTTACTTTGCTTACAGAAGGTATCCCTCACGAGTGACTGAGAATCAGTTTAAGCTAAACAGATACTAAAGCTATTTTTAACCTAAAAATAAGATTGCCTTTAGTATTTGAAGGAAATCATCTAAACTGTTTAAGCAATTGTAATTAAATAAACTTAAAACTATTTCAGGTTAACCAATTTGTTCATGAGGAGGAAACCAGACCATAAATAGCAGCCTCTGCCAGCAGCTGTCAGTGCAAGCTGGGATGAAATCAGCAGAGATTCCACTCGCTAGAGATGGAGCTGTTTGTAATCGGGTTTTAAAGAGCCATGCTGAGTGTGGAAACTCGATACGTAAGTTTCCAAAGGCAAATAAAGAGGCAAAAAGTCAAAATGCAGTGAGTGCTATTTTCCTGCACATGTAGTAATTAGAGCAGTAAAAGTAACAGTTATTGTGTATTGGCTTTCTTTAAAGTGCTAGATTTTGGGGTTTGTTTTTATTTTAGTTTGAAGTCAAACTTTTCACTGATACACTACTGATAAAGCAAAATATGCACCAGCTCTGCTTTTCTTATGTCATATAGTTAAAAGGAATAAAACATGCCAGTATTTCAAACTACCAACATACAAAGACTTCACTTTTAAAAGCAGCCTCCAGTGAAGTGACTAGTCTGGCGCAGCTCCAAACCCCTCGCGTTTCTCATCGCAGCTGGGGCACCGCGTAATTCCCCATTCACCTGCCACATTTCCGACCACTGCTTGAAGCCACTCAAAACGCAAACCTGAACTCCGTCTTCCGATGGCCAACACCCCTACCTGTACTGTCCCCTGACTTCTGACTGAGCAGCTGCGCCTGGGAACCAGGCTTAGGCAGCCCTTCAAAGCTCTTCAGAGGCCAGGAGTTTGAGAAGCTGATGGTATTATCTTGCGACTTCTTTGGGGAGTCAGCCGGAGAGGAGACGTGTTTTGGGCTGTTTCTGGGCGACGACAGGGGGTAAGAGGGCAGAATGAAGGTGCCCTGGCTTGCGTTAGGACCTTGGAAGGACAGCGTCTGCTCTGCTTGATTGCAGAAACTTCTCGGGGTCTTGCCGGAAAAGTTTAGGCTGGCATAAACTGAGCAAAGAAAAAGAGAATAGTATTTGTGGTAATTAGCTTCTTTGACAGCTCTTATAATAATAATAATAATAATAATAATAATAATAATAATAATAATAATAATAATAATAATGATTTACAATGAAATAATACACCCTCTACATAGTCAAAACCAAAGGTCAGCTTTTTATCCAAGCAAACAGACAAAACAGCTAACTTCATTGTGCAAATTGCATTGTCCCTCAAAATATCAATCTCCTTTTATCTACATTTGATCAAATGAGTTTAAGCCTAAGCTCTTTTGCAGTCATGTTTTGAAGAATTGTATTTAAAAAAATGACGCAAATAGACTGAACATGGTTCTGTTGCTCGCTGCTCCGTATTCCAAGCCTGCATAGCATAAAATTTGCTCTCAAAACTCAGTGAGACAAGAGTACCAATAAAGCACAAATGTTATAAATTCTACTTCCTTAAAAAAACAAACAAACAAACAAAAAATTAAAAAATATTTTTTCCCAGAAACCAGTAGGTCAAAAATGAAAATGTAAGTGTAGATTTGGAACTATGTTTAAGTGGTTTCCCATGAAAAGCAGACGCGTGTTCCCTGCATTCACTCAGGCTTTATCCATGCGAGTGAAAAAGAGGACAAGTTTGAGCCAAGTTCCTGACAGCCTCTGGAAGGATCATGGCACACTGGGCCACCACACCTGTAAGTTGTCTGTGTCACTCCAAAGAAAACCATTCCATTACGCCTTTGTTATAGCAGAAAAAATCCCTTTACAAATCAGCTAGCTCCAAGGTCTCTGCCTTCTGCTCCTGCGGCTGCCCAAGGCTGCAGCATCCTGCTTCTCCTCAGGTATCCCGGGGCAGCAAAACTGAGACAACCAAGTCAGGTGTGGGTTGTACTACCAAAGAAAGCTAACAACAGTATCTGGCACAAGAACTGTTTGCAGAGAAATAAATCAGCAAGCGTGGGCAACGTACCTGACAGCCTTCTGAAGACCGAGGCTAAGAGAACAGAACATTGACTTTGTAGTTAGAGGCAAAAAACAAAGAGGAAATTTCTCCTTTCTTTCCACAGAAAAACACCGTATCTAGCGCCCATCGGTGGCTAGCAGTAAACTAAGTGAAGCTCCTACAGATCTTCCAAGAAGGCTGTCAGCTCTATCCCTTGTCCAGCACATCTGGACCACTCAAAGCAGCTCTGTCCACAGATTTGGTATCATCACCATCTATTCCTCCAGACAGCGAGTTCATTCCTTCTCTAAGTGTACATCTGGCATTTCTTTTATTATTATTACTACTTATGAAGAGCCAAGTTTAGACATGTTACAGGTCTGATTTATCTCAGCCTCCAGCGCCAGGGTTAAGGGGTACTCAGTCGAATCCCCAGCCTCGCTTTTGGACCTAGCAGCAAAAGCTGCCTGTCTAATAAAAGCTGTACAGAGACCACCACAAACTAAAGCAATGACATGAGAATTAAAAGCTTTACCTGCACCAACACAGCGTCTCCGCAGCACGCCGAGGTTGCTTCCACTCGGCTGCTGTGCTCGACCCGAAGGAGCAGCCTGTGCCCCCTCCTGCACACCCTCTGCTCGGGCACCCCAGCCGCCCTCCCCGCCTCGGCGGGACGACAGAGGGGTGTTAGCCAGGCGCTGCATGGGCTGGACTGATCTGACTTATACGCTAACAGAACTCTAAAGATCGATTTTTCAAAAAAAAAGTTCAGATTCTGTTACAGTACCACGTTTCATATGGCACACTGATACGGTCAGATAGCAAAGGTGCGGGTTGCAAATTAACAACCACAAATTAAAAGCGCTATGCAGGAGGGAGGCACAAATAGGTCAGAACAGGGACTGAACAACGTTTTAGTAATCGTTTTCATTTCTTAAGGCAGCATAGAAATAAAGAGACACTTCTGAAGTAACATGCACTGACTTAGAAGACAGTTAGAATCCATATACCTTTGTCTTGCTCACAGTTATTTAATCCTAAAAACTGTAAATCAGAGTCCACGCTACCACTCTTCCCACGTGTCTGTGTGCATCCAAGTGTTCCACATTTCCCTGAACTTTGTGGCTGATGAGAGCCGATAGCACCTTTCAAAAGAAAAACAGAAATAACTAGATAAAACACTTAACGTATGCTACTCAATAATATATGATAATATTTAACAGTGAATTAAGACTCTTTGTCTAACTTTCAGTGCAAAATATAACTATTCTGAAAGCATTGAATTCAAGAGTTTCTAAGCAACCTCACAGTACTGTTCATGGGCACAAACTGGAAAAAGGGCTGGCTGTTCTTCCAGGGCACTTGTCCAACTCTGAGAATTGTAGGGGGTCAATAGAAAAACCCAAAACAATCACTCTTTGACTACATGACAATAAAAGGAAGACAACACCTTAAACCCCCAAATGCAGCGAGTTTCTTTAGAGCCATGCCACTCCTAGCACAGCAGCGACCAAACTTTGCACGCCGCACATGTCGGTGCTCCTCAGAAAAAGCCCAGAACAAAACCTGCTGCCAAGTGAAGAGAATGAATCAGGTCTGGTCTTGCCCAGGCTTTTCACATGCCTTTTGGCTATCAAAATACAAATCACTGAGTCTTACACTGCTGGCGTAAATCAGGTGTAGCACTATATCCACAACCTTCTACAGACCTGGTTTTCGAAACCATGACATTTTTCATTCTTTTAAAACAATCTTTAGAGCTCACTCTTCCGACGGCTTCTACCCTTTTACAAAGCAAAAAGAGAAAAAATGCAAATCTAGACTAGCTATGCACTGATCTGCTCTCCTGAACAGCCTACCATACATAAATAGAACTTTCCTGACGTGTTGACCAGTTTAGAGTTTGGTATTTCGTACCCTGCTGCTACTATCAGCTAACTCTTGACAGGACGCTTTTCACAATCATAACTGCTGTTCTAGCCAACAACATATTCCTGCTCAAAAGTCAGTAAAATTCAGTGTCTCCTTTTAATTTGCTGCTTTAGTTGCAATTCATGTTCTATTTTACAGTGTAAAAGAACATTGGCTGAATTATTCAGTTGCTGTTATGGTACTTCTTTTTCCTAGTTCTGCAAAAGCAGCGGAACGCTCTGTATTTCAGGGATATCCCGAGTCCTTTTGTTCAATACATCTGTTCACGTAACCACACTGTTTCCGTCTTTGCTGTCAGCAAAGAAAGCTGATGTATTAAAACTCTTGGGTCTATCTAAACTAGTGAAAATCTGTGTGTGTTCAGGAGGACTGGGAAAGAGCGGTGCAGGTTTGGAGAGGCGCACACGTCTCCAGGAGCACGGACAGGACCGCCACAACTTGCTTCAGCTGCAGGCATAGCTCTGTGCCTAGTACTCAATTTGTCGTAAATGAAAATAAATAACAAAACAAATAATCAACAAATGATAAAGCATGCTCATGAAGCTACAAATTGATGCTCGGGTTCTTCCAAATCTATTTTGTAAACAGCAGATCAAACACTTTTCTGTGTTAATACTTACCAGCACAAACAGAAGAATGCTCAGAGTTAAAATCTATACTGTTCTGAAATAAATTCCTTGAAGATCTTTTTCTGCTAAAAAAAACTTCATCACTGACTGGTACTCCTTGAGAGGGCCTTAACTTTGGAGAATGAAGAAAATCATTGGATGTAGAGAACTGTAGGAAAAAAGCAAATAAAGAAACATTCACGTGTGTGAAATGAAGGCACAACCCTTTCCTGGACAAACCGCAGAATCATCAGCGTAACTTTGTCACCTAGACCCCACCACAGCCCAGACCCGTCTCTTTGCAATAAAGCTACACAAAGCACTGTCATTATATCAGGACAGGACTGGTGGAAAATAAAGGTTTTTCCTCCCTATCACTTAGCAAATGAAAAGCAAGGGAGTGTGTACATGTGCCGCATCTTTCACCCGCTGAAGCAAATGTGATCCCTCATGCATATAAGCACAGATAAAGCTTACTGAACGCAGCAAAAAGCAGGAATGGTTTCTACAAAAAAACCAAAAGCAGACACCTAGAACGGTGACAGTGGGCCAGAGCAGGGGCTCGGGGCTCCAGTTGCCCCCCACTCCCCCCCGGCAGCAGCCCGTCTGGGGGAGCAGCATGGCAGCAGTGCTGCTCCACCCCAGCGTGCCAGGCTGCAGGTCCCCTCGTATTTCATGCCCGTGCTCAGCGGTGGGGGGGGACGGAAGCCACAAAAAGCACCGAAATTAGTGTCTGTGGACAGAAACCACCAGCTGCCTTGTTCCACCCGGGCCGGGGTGCCTTGCTGCAGGGGTGCCATGAGTGCTGAGCAGGGGGGAGCCCAGCACCCCGGGCACCCATGTGGGGCCAGGACATGGCTCAGCCGCCTTCGACCTCGTCCTGCAGCCACCTCGGGGCAGGTAACTGCCTAGACCCAAAGCACCGTCTGCGTTTTGGAAAAAAGAAAATAAAAATAATTCTATTTTCCAACATTAAACAGTCTCACCTAACCCTTCATTAAATGCAACGTAAGATAGGAAGCCTTCCACTACGGTGAAACCAAGCGGTAAGTCTGCTGCAGCATGGCCAGGTCAGCAGTTCACAAATTCAGATCCTTCACACAAAAACCCTATGAGAATTTTTTAAAACATTAAAATTTAGCACTGAGTGCCATGACTCATCAATACAATCTGCCAAGACTTCCTTTGTTAATACAAGGCAGTTGATTTTTAAATGTAAAACATTTTGATGAACCTTTTCTTCTCCCAGCTACCCAATACTTTAAGTATTTTAAGCATTAGAAAGCATTTTAGTTGGTTTCCAGGTCTTCACCTAATACAGGTTGACACTATTCACACTGAAGGGAAAAAAACCAACAGAACTAACTGGTAGAATATTGCATTAGTTATCAATTTAAAAAATTAATGTACACTTTGAATTATATGCATTAAGCTGTGTGAGTGTTTAAATAGCAGCTACGTGAGGTGTGAAAAAAGCACGCTTCAGATTTAGCCCAAAAGCTGTATCCGGCAATATCAGCACCCTGTAATGAGAACCTGTCCTAGTTAAAGGAAAAATCTGAATAATGTAAATACTTAGCAAAGAAAAGATCATGCTTTAAATAAAGGTTTCTTGCTTTCTGATTTAACGAGTAAAATCAGTAACCTAAATTATTTCTAGGCTATATTAACTCTGAACTCCCCTTTCATAGCCAAGGCTCCACACAGAGGTCAAAATAGAAGTCTGAACAGAAATGGAAATATTTATGCAGTGTTGGAAAGAACAGCATTACATTAAGTCTAAAAACCTCCTTTACTCAATACACCAATTGTGTGGAATGGAGAATTTGTAGTCTAACACATACCTCGTACATTTTTTTTTTCATTTCACTGAAGATCTCAGTTCACTGTAAAGGCAGATTCTGAAACTGGGAAGCCCAGAGAAACTCTGGCACTACGAACCTGCAGTTCTCCATCAGTCCGTAATTAATGATCTCCTCGCCCCGCCTGACCCCCACAATGCTGAGACCGACCAGCGGCAAACCCCGCTCCGGCACTGGGGAGCCCGCGGCACGGCTCGGAGCTCCCTGCCCGTTCCACGCACCGCGCCGAATCCCGCGGTGGCTGCACAGATTACAACGTCTGGCAAATTAAATGACTGGGTCACATAACAGCAGCTAAATGCTCTGATTTCATATCTTGGGGGGGGGTTCATTTGATATTTAATATTGTAATGGGGTTTCAAGCAAGTATCACAAAATAAAGCACGGTCAGAACTTAAAATTTGAAGCGGCACAGTCATGAGATGGGTAGCATGGCTGGGAGCATACTCTAATTGTCTTTAAATCATTATCATACTTACTTTTTCACATAGTATCTTAAAAATATTTTTTTTTTTACAGTTATAGAATATAGACCAAAAACTTCAGGAGTTTAAACAAAACCTTCAGGTCCCTTCCGCTCAAAGAGGACTCACAACATGTTAGCCAGATATACGCACGAGCCAAGAGAAATTAAATCTCCATACCCTCCCAAGGAGACTCCTCTTGAGAAAATAAACTTCACAATTTAAACTTTTAAATTACGTACTTCTAATTCTGCTCTCTAAGACTGTCCCCCCTTAAAACTGAAAACAATAGCTCCCATATGGTACCTGTTGTTAGTAAATAAATAAGTGAAGCGGCAATTTGCCTGTATTTCCATTTAGTGCTTTAAAAACCCCACGGGTTCCCAAAGGGGCCCCTGTTCATCCCTGCGCTGAGGTGCACAGCCACGGGGCCAGCGGCTGCTGGACCGCACAGCTCCACCGCTCCTGGGACGGGTTTTGTGGTAAAAAAACCAGCAACAATTTTGTCTTTACTTACAAAAACGCACGTTCCAATTTCCTGCTGTGCACTGCATTTCACGGGCTCCGCGTTCACCAGGTATGATTAAAGCCGTCCGTGTAACAAGTCAAAGCCTCCTGTGTGCAGCATTTTCAGCAAATCCACTGAAACGCTCCAAAAACTTAAAACTTGACATAAAATCTGCACTCTGAAAGCCAGCGCTAATGGAGGATGGTACTTTTTAACTGGCCTTCGGGGATTAGACTCTTACTTAAAATATCCGCAGACAACTGCAAAGGTCGAAGCATAGAAACAGCAAGGGAAAAGCTAAGGAGCCTCGACACAACACGGATCATCTGGATCCCATTTTTAATGGAAGACAGCAGCAGGAATCCAGCGGGTGTGAAAGCCTTTAGCAAGACCAGAGCAGGGAATAGGACACTTTGCAAATAACAAGAACCAAGTTCCGATGGCTGGACAGACAGCAGGGACGATGACTCAAATCCCAGCAGCAGAACCGGCAACACTCAGCGCTACGCTGGTGCTTTATCACCCGGGAACTGGGGGGGGGACGACACTCATTTTACTCTACAAACGAGAAAAAGAGCAGCGGCCATCAGTGGTTTGTCCAGGTTATCACAAGTCAGGGTAAGAGAGGAGATGAGAACTCGGCATTCCTGCTTCTGCCATGCGCCTGCTAGAAAACCTCACTCTCCATCCACCCAACTCTCAGTCCGTGAATAAACGTGTTACTTGCACAAAGTACTTACACCATATTTCTCCATACAGACATAACAATATAAGCAGAAGGAGCAAATTACACAACGTTGACATGATTGTACAACTTTGCTCAGTTGTTCCAATCCTAGCTACAGGAATAAAAACTGATTTCTTGTATACAAATTATAGCGATTATAGATTTGCTAAAGGTAGGCATGCAGGGTGGTGGCAAATAAATGCAAACCAAAAGCTGTCAGATTTTTCACTGAAGTAAATGACAGATCCTGGAGAAAGGATTTCTCAAAAGGTTTGAGCTTCATTTTAATTCTGCTAGTACCACCAATGTTGGAAAACACTGGAACCTGTCCATGGAAAGAAACATTAACTTGGTTACCCAAGCCCAGCCCTTGTGTGTGACCCATCGCTGACAGATCTCCATTCTTACACCCCCCATGGGGGGAGACGAAAGGTCCATCAAACACCCAGCCACCACCTACAACATGCTCCCACGGAAGGGATCAGCCACAGCACAAATACACGATGCTCTCTCCCCAAAATACTCTCCCAGCCTCCAGAAAAGCCATGGCTCATGTCCCAGAGACAGACACCTCAACTCACAATGAAAGGATAGCTTTTATGGCACGGAGAGTCAACCTCCACGTCCCTTTAACCCTCATTATCACTGGGGAAAACAAAGAGTAGCTGTTTCATACAACTAATTTCACAGATCATTTGAACATTCACTAAGGTCTTCATAGGGTCCAGCTATTAAGTTCTCCGGTTATCAGATCAGCACGTAAACTGAGAAGAATTCCACAGGTATTTCCAAACAGCGCAGATATGTGAAACCGCACGTAGTTCATGCATGCTTTGTAACATGGCTTAAAACTTGAGCAAAATGTTGAACCGCTCTAGCCGCCCCCAAAGGGCACTGCTTTCCACAGCAGCCACGGGATCCGCAGCGTCTGCGTTTCACGGGGAGAAACCAGAGGTGACTCTCTCCTGCAATAATTCCCAGGCACGGTACATCTCCATACAGCACGGTACATTGCCGAGGTAAACGCGGGAAGGCTTAGCTACCAAAAGACCAGGGAGGAACTTGGGGCTCACTGTTAGCCAGTCTGTGGCACCCAGGTTGTTTCTTTGAGTTCCAGCAGAGCAGTGGAGCTAGTAAGGTCTACAGAAGCAGCAGCAGCAATTAATATTTTTAGAAAGTGCTTTTGTACCCCAAACTGCTGATAGCGTTCTTGTGCTGATGGCTTGCTTTAATAGGAATTATAGAAGATGAGAGTTAAAAAGGGAACGGGGGATTGCTAGTGCAATGTTCTTAAACTCATTTGTGTGGCCTCTCACGAACAGCACCAGCTGGTGCTGCTGGAGAACGCGACACGTTTGGTCACAGCAGGCTAATTTCAGTCACTTAACGTCAGCACCCAAGAGGTGAGTAGATCATGTCAAGTCCTAAAGAAAACAAAAACTTACTTCGGAATAGGATCTGGTCTGGTTCAGATTGGAATTGTTTATGCTTTCCAAGGCTAAACCCAAGGAACGGGAGCAGACATAGCACATCCGTGTCTCCAGAAAGAGAACACTCACTCCAGCAACTTCAGACGACTTTTCCCTCAGATTTACAGATAACGAATTGAACATCACGAGTCCGGCCCTGCCAGCTTGGGATTAGAAACGAACAGGACCTTACTGAAGTACAAAGGAAAATATTCACAGGGTTATACGCTTTATTGGCACCCTGCGTTGCCAACTATTTCCTATCCCTAGCTGCTGTCATAAGGCTCCTGGAAGTATATGCTTCGGAACGTACAACTCTGGGTACTTGGGTACAACCCCCAAAATCAGTTACCATTTTATTAATTTGGGTAGAAATCAGAGATGCTTCAGCCTACCGATGCAAGCTGAGCGGTGATAGCAACTACCAGAGGAGGTTGGGCTACTCAAATTTGGCTTTGGAAGAGGGTAGAGTCAAAGGCAGAGCCTGTCCGGGAGCTTTGACAGATGTGTGCAGCTGCCAAGAACCAGAAGCACAGATAGTTGTGCTTCATTTGGTGAACTCGGGTTTGGCTTTCAGAAAGAAAGAAAAATGGAAAGCTGAGGTGCTATGAACAACTATTAAGCCATGAGCCTTCAACTTCAGTATATAAAGCACGGAAGTGTGAAGTTGTGCACTTTAACCAACTTTAACCAGTTGTCAGAAGTAAGACCCACAGATTAAATAAAGACTGGTACAAATGTTTTATTTAAGGGGTGTGTGCTGTATACCCCACAAGTGCCACATTTTGTAAGCCCATCTCCAGGCAGAACACCCCTGAGCTGTGTCACTGGTGCTGGTTCCCTTTCCAGCAAAATTCCGTGTCAGCCACAGCACGGGAGCAAGGCGGCTCCTCGGGTGACCCAACAGTCCTGCTGCACTCACCGCTCCTCTCCGGGCCTTTGCTGGCACACTCCAGCTCCAAAGGAGACAGCTGGAAGCGCTGGTTCCCTCAGGGTTTTCCTATCAGTCCTGTTTTCTTCTGCCACCACAACTGGGGAGAACATTCCTTTCCGATGGCTGAAGGAGGGCACCCTCTGGAAGTTGAGGTGGTGGCAGTTCAAGCATCTCACTTCAGAGCTTCTCACTAAGGGGTCCGTAAGGTTAAGGATAGCTCTGGTCTCATGCAAACCTAACAAATTAAGAGAAACTCTGCGCTTGCATCTCCAGTGTCAGGCTAAGCACCGTTAGGTGGTGGTACCTCCGCTGCTCGAGGCAGCAGCCACGCGTGTCACACAGTCACACCCAGACTTTGCGCTGTACAGAAGCAGCGTGCAGGACGGACGCTCTTGGTTATGTCTGTCGCAGGGTCAGATGGCCCTTCCGAGTCCTGCAGCGTAGCTGGCCACCGTAACTTTACCGACGGGGATGAAACAAAATCAGCTTCAAAGGACTTCAGGGGTTACAGAGAAATGTTTCATCAACAACCCAATTTAATATCACTGACAGAAGCTGCATTCAGACAAACCCTTGAAGGCAATGTGCTTTATCTACGTTACATTTGTAGTACACATTAACTTACACTTGCTTTACTTCACATCTTATCTGATCAGGAAAGTCTAGACGTGGCCTTGGACAATCACTGTGTAACATGACCCTAAAAATACTTGTAGAAAAACAGCTTTAAACATTAAGCTAATTTCATGCATCCTTTCAGCCACAGAATGACTCCAAAAGTTAATTTTTAAGCAAATTCATTTCAAAGGAATGTCTGACTCAGTAATTATTTTTTTTACATTTACATGAACGAGCTGAATACCAAAATTTTACACGTGATATACCTTACTGAAAATAGTTAAGAGGAGATACAGGGCTAACTTTCATTCTGCCCCCCACTTTGATTGCTAAATGCCCCAAGAAGAGAGCTTTATTTATACAGCTTCTGGCAATCTCTTTCAGTTAAGAAGGAATATCTTCAAGCACAGGAAACACTCTTCAAGTTTACTCGTCCCAGTAAGTGAAAACACAGTTCACCTACTTGCATCAAACATACATACAGGCCACGGGATAAGAGCAGTTTTGTGCCGTGGTTGTAAGAAAACAAGCACCATCAAGAAGCTCGCAAATCCTGTACCAACAATCACAAAGCCAGATAAAAAGATGTCTCCAACCCCAGAAAGCTTTACAATCAGACAGATGTAATAATAAGACAAGACAAACAATCAGGATGTGAACACAGAGTAACTAAGCTGCCAACCTACAGCGATCAGATAAATATCTCAATACTTAAACCACCGTGTTGTTTAAATTTCCACGACAGTAAATGTGAGCGTAGCCAACAGGACTCAAAGTCTCGAAAACAATTCAAGCTAACTGAGGTCCCTGGTCACAAATACAGCTCTCCAGTACTGGCTGCACAGACTAGTTCTCCACCGATGATGGGGCCGCTTGAGCAATCACCACGTAGGTAACTAAAATCAATCCCTACTCTCTTTCTCCCTCATACACGACAACGAGCAGCATTTGCCTTACCTTCTAGCAAAAAGCCTCCCTGACCGTACTTGTTTTTTAAACAAGGCTGTTCCTTCCCCCTGGGGGGCAAAGATGCAGTACCTACATTAAAATTGTGCTTTTGTCTTTCACAGGAGCACCGAGACAGCCAGACCTCATCTTTACAGACATTGAAGTAAAAAGGAATCATGGGAATTTGAAAAACTGAGTGCCACCGTGTCTTCTGAGTGACAAAGAAGCACCACCAGCACCAGTTAAACAACTGCTAATGGAGAGAGATTCATGATGGTTACAGCAGTGTAGGCAGACTAAGTTGGTATGAGACTGGAAAGAGATATAAAGCTGCTCCTTGAGCCAGGCACAACTTACACTTGACTTAGTATGTCCTGAAAGAGGTTGGCAGGTGGGCATCTGTTAATCCCCTGCAATTTTTAAAAACACAGCTCCCAGAAGCCAGTTGAAGAGTAACTGTAAAACCTTATGCCTGCCTGCACTGCGCTCTTCTAAACTGCCCACTGGCAAACAAACAGCTTGCATTTTCATGCGGATGGAACCAAATTTTTCAAACCCACTGAAGGCAAAATAACAGCTGCTGCGTTGTATCAGCCTTCAGATGTCTCTCTAATGATGGGAATGACACTCTGGACATCATTCACGTCAGGTGAACCAATACCACTAAAGCAAGCTGGTAAAGCAGGTGTCATTTTGGTACTGTGCTCACCTACACCCAAGTCAAAATTTCAATTCTATCAAACATGCCATTGAATGTTATTTTTGTCAGTACTTACCTGCACGTAAGCAAAAGTTTACAGGCTTTTTGGAGAAAGTGGAGAAGAGCTATACTTCAATGTAAAGTGAATTCCCGTTAAATGTAAGTTTCTGGTTATTCAGATAGCTTTCAAGTAAGAGTGCAAAAGGAGCATTAACATGTTTCCTCTGGCAGAGTGCAACTGATGAAGTCTTCAAGTTTTGACACCTCGAAGTTATCACCAGCTTTCTACCCACTTAAATATGCAAAACAACATAAAATGGAAGTGAGAGGCAAACAGAGCAAGTCAAAAAGCAGAGGGAAGAGACAGGAACAAACAACATCTCTAGGAGACAGAGGATGTCTTAGAAAAACGGTCATTAGATGTAAAAAATTAGCTCTTTTTCAAAAGGAATAAATACAGTACATGACAAACAGGACTTTCACCCTGTAGAAGTATTTTCACTACCACCTACTGTATATTGTGTGGCAGCAGCGAAAGCAAAGCAAGAGTGGTTTAACTTCGCAGCTCGAGTCTCCACGTAGCAGCAAAGGGAGAGAGATTCGGGAAAGTAAACTGCACCAACACTCACAGGTAGCTCCTGTTCAGAACGGCACTTTTACCAAATAAAGGCTGAAACTGAGTCTGTCCTAATTCTGCAAAAATAGATGGCACAAATATAAGTTCTACATCGGTTTGTAAGTAGGAACAAAGTGAAACATTTGGCATAATACACACTGATGTAAGAATAAAGATGGTCACAAAAGGAAAATGTTAATTTAAACTTGAAGCATTTGCATAATGTTATGTAATTGGCAAAGTCTTCCAAGGAGAGAAGAAGAAAACCTGTCATCCTACAGACTCAGTCACACAGACAAATGTTGGGATGACGAAGAGACAAGCCAAGCGGTTGCCAGACGAAGGAAGTCAATCTGAAGGTCCTATTTTTTCCTGCTAGGCTTTACATTCGGGAGGTAAACAGCTCCCTGATGCAAGCTGTTCCTGCAGCCCATTTGTGATTTGCCCACCTTTAGAGTAATACTCTAAACGAAACCCAAAGCCCAGACGCACGCCCTTAGCATTCCAGGTGCCCTGCGGTTAGCTTGGTCTTCATCCCAACATTACAAGATGGGATTTATGCTCATGACGTTCATACTACGCAAATAAAAACACATACAGTCTAAAAAACTTTTATCGTATTAGTATCAAGGATGTTTCCTAGTAAACCAACTACCTCATTATCACCGACTTGAAGCCACAAGTAAGTAGCTACCTCCCCAGGTCAAATTTAAGTTCACACCCCTTCTAAATGCACTTTACATATGCAACAAAACAGAAACCATAATTAATTGTTTTCTCTCCCTCCGGGGGTGGAAACTTTGGGCACTCCTCCCAATTTACAGGGATAAATACAACCGCATGTACAGAAAAGGTTAAGAAAGAAGAAGAACCATTTCCACAGTACCTAACCATGACCTCGAGAGCGGGCTGTCTCAGGCCGAGGACCTTCCACCGTTCCAAGCAACAGACAGGTTCTGGTGCATGTGGGGACTTGTTTTCTGTTTGTGCTCACCAGAGAAACAAAAACCCAGCCAGCAGCAAACAGCAGCAGTACAGAATTCAGCCCAAGTTGCCTAGAGAATGCTGGCAATTAACTAGTATTTCTACAAGCTGTATTAGTTAATACTGAAAAGCTGTTTCAAAAAGAAAAAACGTTCTTGCTCCAGAGGCGTTTCCTACATAACTTGTTGTCCAAACCCTATTTGCTTCGCAGATAACCCAAGGGAACTTAGTTGCCTGATTCATCAGCTCAAAGATAGAGATCTCTTCAGGAGTCTGAATAAAGGTAATGCATACACCAACGAAGGGCACGAGCCTGTCTGCACACAAGTATAAATGCCAGTATAAGGTTTTTACACTACAATAATGTTAACTCACATTTCTTTTATTAAGAGACTTTATTAAAAGCTAGCCTTCACAAAGTAGCACTGTTCATGACCTCATCCAATACAGGAACAAGTTACTAAGCAACTAAGAATTAGACTCTGAATACATAAGCGTGGTAGTGAGGAAGTCTATTCTATACAGCTTTCCATTTTCTAAAAAGATTCACTTACTTAAACTCACTTGCTGGAGATCAAGTTGTGAGAAATTAAACCTGTCCAGTTAAAAAAAAAAAAGCACATCAAAAAGCCCACACACAGAGATACACCTTCCAGGTCTTAAATGCGCGGATGGTATCCAAAACAGATGTCACAGAACAGAACCACCGCCAACGTAACAGGGACCTGAACGACGTTTCGAAGGTGCCTTCCCTTGGCGGCTGCCCACACGGTCGGTAAGTGATGAAACCAAAACTTGGGTCAATCAGAATTGCTATTTCAGCCTGACCTACATTTTTCCTGATCAAATCAGACTGAGGAACAAGAGCCACACAGACGTTTGGCAACCACCAGGTTTTATTACAGGTCAGTACACTGCCAGAGTGCTGGCTCGGTCACACTCCAGAGCTCTGCCTTCAAAGCCTCAGCTGAAGTAATCTGCCAGTTTTCCTCCAAACCACTTCTGCATTTAGGAAACCCCTTGCAGTCCATCAGGTGCTCTCAAACGCAAATACACAAACAGAAGCTCTGAAATAGTTTCCCCACTTTGTACTCATTGCCTGGGTTTCAGCTTGTCATCGTCAGAGACAGCTCACTAGGGTTAAACGTTGGAAGTGCCTCACGAAGCCCAGCTAATTTCAGAAAAATATTTTCTTTTTTTTTTTTTTAAAGTGATACTTTGTCTGGTTCCTACTAGTGTTTTTTTTGACATAAGGAGTTCTCAAATTTGCCTTCACAGATCGATGTATGTAGAGAGATCCCTGCACATAAAATATCAGCAGTGTTAGCCATACCTTGCAAACACTTGTCATTTAATAAGCCTTTGACAAGTTTCAAATCTGTCTTTGGAACGTGCCTTAGAATAAACAAGCCCAGTGAGCTACGGGTACATACCTGCTCCACACCCTTTGTGAAAGGCATCTTGACTCCTGAACCACATTCCCTGTCTCCAGCATGCTCATTTTCCCAAGGCAGTTTGTTTTTCCCTTTGCCCGCACTCAGGACTCTTCTTGGACTTATCCCTTGGTCGCCATACGCACCGTGTGAGCTGGAGTTTTGCAGAGCATCGTCCCTTGCAGGATATCCACAGTAACTGTGTGCACTCTGAGTCCTGCTGCCCATCAACAACCAGTCTGTATCTGCTCCGGGGGGTACGCAGGACCCCCTGTTATGACCAGACGATGGCAAGGGCACGGCATACTCTACAAACCCTTGGCCTACTAGCTTTGGCAAAGTCTTCCTGGCCAGCCTGGCCTGCACCGCGTGCATCACCCCATCCCCATTGTCCTCCAGCTCCACGGCGTCCACCGCCTTGAAGAGAAGGGTGGTTTTGCCAGGGCCCATGGAAGACGCCAGCACAGCAAACGCTTCCATTGCGGCATGCCGGACCCTGCGCTTGCTGTCCACCAGTGCTGGGGCCAGCCCAAACGCCAGCTTGGCCAAGTCCAGCTCCTCACTAGGGTAAGTGAGGAGGGCCACGATGCAGATGTTGACCACCTCTTCGCGGACTTTGGAGTTCTTGTGCTGCAGATGTTCCTGCTGCAGCAGCAGCCCCAGCACCTGCTGAGGACCCGCCGCCTTCATCAGCCGCAGGAACAGGCGGTTGTACTCCTGCCGGATGGCCAGCTTGTTGTCCCCCAGCACTTTAGCAGCGGCAGAGACCAGAGGCGCCAGGAAGGCCTGGACCTGGTCGCCCAGGCGCAGGGCCAGCAGATGTATCCCCTCCAAGGCCCCGAGCACCACCTTGAAGTTGGAGTCATCCAGGAGGGTGTAGAGGAAGCTGATGAGCCCCAGGAGGCTGGGCGCAGGCGTGGAGGCCACCGCAGCCCGGCTGACACCTCCGACCACCCTCTTCAGCTCCTCCACGGCCTGCGTGCGGCTCCTGTAGTCCTCCTGGTCCAGCAGGCGGGCGTGCAGCTCCGGCGGCAACAGCCCGAACTTCAGGCCGGAGCTGCCGGGCTGGGCGGGGGGAGGTGGTGCCGTGCCCTCGCCACCCAGCCGGCCCTCCGGCAGCCGCTGCCGGCCGGCGGGCGGGCACGGCTGGGCGCCGGGCTCCTCCTCCCGCTGCCCGGCGGGCCCGGGGCC
>VXBL01003092.1:86636-107002 GCA_013400195.1 Aramus guarauna
GGGGAGGAGGGAGGGAGGGGGAAGGTATCGGTAAACACGCGCGGTGGCGGAAGGCTGTCCGCCCCGAGCCGGCAGTCCCGGAGCTGGCGGCGGCTGGAGCGCAGGGCTACGGATCCCCGTCCCGCGGGTTCCCTCAGGCCGCCCGCCGAGGAGGCGGCAGGCGGGGAGAGGCCCCTCTGCAGGGCGCTCTGCCCGCACCCCGCCCCGCCGGCCGGCCGGGGGAGCGTACGGTCTCCTGAGCGAGAGGCGGTTTCGGGGGTTCGGCGTGCGGAAGGTGGGGCTGGGTGTTTGGGGCCAAAGTTAGCCCGGCACTCGGGGCGGGTGCGCTTGAGGTTTCATGCTCGCCAGCGAGTAACGAAACTAGACGAGTCGCTTGCTGGCTCCAGCCCATGTGCAGCCTAAATAAGGAGCTGGCGAGCACTTAAATGGTACCTTGAAACAGAAACGCGCCTGGAGCTCTTCCCGCTGGTTTCCCATAAAGAAAAGGCGGTGCTCTGCATCGCTTACTGGGCATGGGTGCATACCGTGGGCTTTAGAAGAGTGAAAACCTTCAGTAAGCAGCTTGGGCAGCTAGGTTTCTGGTTGGCCTTTTTATTTCGGATAACTCTTTCCCTGCTGCTCCAGATAAGTTTTACTGACAGGCTGTGAAAAGAATCTGACAGCCCAGAGCTGAGGGGCAACCGTCTGATTTGTGTTGTGAGCACGAATCGTTGGACTAGCATATGCTGTTCTTCAGGGCTGGTTAATGTTCCAGCTACTGATTTCTTGCTCAGCAATAAAACAAATCCATGCAAGTATGTGGTGTGGGCGAGCACTGCCGTGCAGGAGGCATGTGAGATACAGCAGTAGGCATCTCTACCGAGTTGCTACAAAAAGTTTTATTTCTGTGGAATAACTTATCGGTAGTTATTTATAACTGTTTTTACAGGTTTTGCATCTGAACCGTAACCATTCCTTTTTCCTTCCATTTGGTGTTAGCTTGTGTTTTATGGATTCTGCATATATAACAAAAAAGTCACGAACTGAGTGCAAACAGAAAAGGAAAATGTTTTAGCTGCTGAACAGCCCCCCAACCGCTCCCCTCCCCCAATTTGTGCTGCAAAGATGTCGTTATATGGAAAATATTGTATGGAATCTTGCCCTTTGCAGATATGCTTTATTTTAGATATGGTTGTTTTGGTTTTTTTTTTTCCTAGTATAGGGTTGGAATAGGAGAGGGATGAGCTTACTTATCCTTTAATGGGAAAGAGGTTTCCCGTCCCTAGCTGTAAGCCTTCACTTCCCCGTCAGTGCTATTATGTTCTGTATTTAAATGTTGGCACCTAATTCTATTCTTTCAGATTAAGCACTTTGTAAGTAGGCTCACTGCAAATTAGATGTCAGTTAAGAAGCTGTAAAAATGATGAACTTCTTAATAATAAGATAAAAGAAGTGAGATCTTGAAGTTTGTGTAGTCATTTAACAAATCCAAATTAAATCAGCTTTTCAGTTCTGAAGTTGGATGGTTGCAGTGTTCTCTGTAGAACAATAGTTATATTTCCTCGTGGTCCAGGATCCTGACACATTCATACCCTCCACCCTCTCACTGGTATAATAATTCAGTCAGAATAAAGAACTACAGAACTACTTCTCCAGCACGTAGTGGTGGGCAGCACCATTTGAATTTTAATGGTGCCGAAATTAGAGCAGGTATCACAGTGCATTCGAGTGTCACGATGCAAACTAAAACTTTTTGGCAGAAGCGTTTGGGGGTTTTGTGGAGCTGTAGGTAGGAACGAGGATCCTTCTCTCTGCCCTTACTAGTGATGTTAGGGGGTGTGGGTAGCTGCCGGTGCTGTGAGGAGTGGCAATGGTGATAGACACCAGGATGCTCAGCCTGTCCACCTGGGACTCGCTCCCTGGCTCACCTTTAGTTATCTCTGTTTATTTTTATTTCAGTCACTCTTCAGTTCTCTCAAATATCTGATGTAGAATCTTGTCATGTATTCAGCGCTTCAGATAACATGCATTTTACTCCAGAACAAAAAAAAAGACTGGTGGTGTTTTGGGTTGTTTTTTTTTTTAAGGCAAAGATTAATATAGCATAGCTATTAATAAACATTTGATTGCCCTGGATTTAACTTGCATGAAAAAGCATAGCGCATAAGGATTGGAAAAGTAAATTGGAAAGCAATAAACCTAATTAAGATAAAAGCAAAAATGGAAAAATATTTTTTAAATGTTACGTATGGCATGTCGAAGTAACATGAGTAACGAAGCTGTTGAAATGAAGCCCTGAGTAACGCGTTAAAAATTCTGTTTGTCACAGATGGACCAGTCGTCTCCAACCTACATGCTTGCCAACGTAACCCACTTGCATTCTGAACAGCTTCTGCAAGGCTTGAACCTCCTTCGCCAACATCACGAGCTCTGTGACATTATCCTTAGAGTCGGCGATGTCAAGATCCATGCCCACAAAGTGGTGCTTGCCAGCATCAGTCCGTACTTCAAAGCCATGTTCACTGGGAACCTTTCCGAGAAGGAGAACTCGGAGGTGGAGTTCCAGTGCATTGACGAGGCAGCCCTGCAGGCCATCGTGGAGTATGCCTACACGGGAACTGTGTTTATCTCACAAGACACTGTAGAGTCACTTCTTCCAGCTGCGAATCTTCTCCAGATCAAACTGGTAGTGAAGGAGTGTTGTGCGTTTCTTGAAAGCCAGCTTGATCCTGGCAATTGCATCGGGATTTCTCGTTTTGCAGAGACCTATGGCTGCCATGACCTCTACTTGGCTGCTAACAAGTACATTTGTCAAAACTTTGAAGAAGTTTGTCAGACAGAAGAATTTTTTGAGCTTACGCATTCTGAATTGGATGAAATTGTTTCCAATGACTGCTTGAATGTCGTGACAGAAGAAACGGTTTTTTATGCACTAGAGTCCTGGATCAAATATGATGTGCAGGAGCGACAGAAGTACTTAGCCCAGCTGCTTCATTGCGTTCGGTTGCCGCTGCTGAGCGTTAAGTTTCTGACAAGGTTGTATGAAGCAAACCATCTCATTCGTGATGACCATACTTGTAAACATCTGCTGAATGAGGCCCTAAAATACCACTTCATGCCTGAACACAGACTTTCCCACCAGACCATGTTGATGACACGACCTCGCTGTGCTCCTAAAGTTCTTTGTGCCGTAGGAGGAAAAGCTGGACTGTTTGCGTGTTTGGAAAGGTAAGTGATAGTAAAGTTGGTGTGGCACTTGAGCGGTGTGATGTCCACGCCTGTTTGTTACCGCTCTCGGTCGGGATTAAGACAATCTTTGAAGAGCTGGGTGTTGCAGGACTGCAGTTAATGCTTTCCTTCATAAGAACTCTTGAGTAGATTTTTTTTTTTTTGGAACAAGAAGAAGCACTGAATTCAAAATGCTTTTTGATTTCATGAGTAATCTTCAATGTTACGGTCTTTGTTTGTACCAGCACAAATAGCTATAAAATCTTGCCCTTCTAATTCTGTTGATCAAGCATTTGATTAATAAAAGTGGTTAATGAAAGTTTGTATGCTGCTACTTTATCCTTTCAGGTATTTTCATTTGACATAATTTTTCCCTGATCTACTGTTATTCAGACAATCAAATCATAAAATTTAACCTAATATATGAAAAATATGCTTCCCAATAACTCAAAAGTTCTTGGAATTAAAATAGACTTAATCAGAGAAGAGCGAAGAGGTAATTCTTAGCAATGTCATGTTCTTGATCTTAATGTAGTCATTAACGTAGTGTCTCCTACTGAGCAGATGTCCTAGATGTTGGGACAGGGAATTGTTGGGTTTATAGATTTAAATAAAGGGGGCTTGTGGTTAATAAAAAATTGTGTTTGAGTGAGTAAAGGAGCATTCTGATACTCTTCAGCTGTTTCTTTCGCAGCTTCTTCAATGATTGTAACAATATTACATACCAATGTAGTTTGGATTATCTAGATTATTTTTTTTTAATCAGAAATGCTCTTTATTACTATTAACCATGTTTTAATGCATACAAAAATTTCCTTAATCTATTACTTATGTTAGTCTTTCCTAAACCGTTGTTTCAGTTCATACATAAGTTTAAACAATTGCTCCTGACAGACACGCAAAAAAAGTCACAAATCAAGCAAACAAATAATTCCTAACCCAATTAAAATTATGAGGTAGGAAACCTTAATACCATTATTCTCGTTCTACTTTTCATTTGTACTTGTAGGAAGGCCGTTTTTTCACTTGGTTAACCACTTAGAATATATTTAGCGGGGCTCTTTCCTAACTGGGCTGCTGCTGTCAAGAGCCAGTCTGGGCTTTCAGCAGTCCCTGCCTCTGGTTCTTTGTCAATGGCTATCTGCTCTCCAGTGGCTTCGTTTTCTTGTATGTTTTTTGAACAGATCATATGTCCTGTGTCCTAGATAGAAGTCATTTCAGTAATGTATTAACTAAACCATTTAGATAGATTGACTGGACTTTATACGTGATAGGCTAGAGCTACCATATTTTAACGCTGAGTACAATTAAAAGAAAATGCAAATAAGCAGTATTTTGAAAACAGATTTTTTTCTAGTTAGTTTTTTCTATTTTGACATTTTGATTATATTATACAGCACATGTCAAATATGTATTTGTAAAACTACTAATTGTACTTTCTAAATGTATGTTTGTACGTATATACAAGCTTGTGCTTCCCCCTCTTTAATTGTCCTTTTCTCTCTCTCCTACCTCTGTGGTTGTTCTGACTTTTTTCTTCAGTTTACCCTTGTCATCCCTTTGGTTTGTATTTTTAGCTTCCCCGATCACAGCCTGCCTCCAAGAGCTACTGTGGCATCAGCACTGTATTGTCTTCCCTCGCGTAATCCGCAATGCTGCCCTGCCTTCTCCATAGCCTGCCTGGCTTGTACTTTCAAAATTCATCATTTCAGGTCTCAGACTTGACGCCGTGGCTACTTGCTGTGTTGCTGCATCACGCTGTATGCTGTGAGGCTGCACTGTGGCTTTTAACGCCAGGACAGTAAACAGCATTTGATTTTAGCTTACGTTTGGGCTATTGCAAGGAACAGCAAACATCAGCTGGGACACATGAAATACTCTTTAAACTGTGTTCCTTGATGCTCGTTCGCACGTCACAGAGCTTCAGGAGGTTAGGTTTACTCACATAATCTTTGTTTTTCTGTTTCAGCGTTGAAATGTATTTTCCCCAGAATGACTCCTGGATAGGCCTGGCACCTCTTAGCATTCCCCGCTATGAATTTGGAGTATGTGCCCTAGACCAGAAAATATACGTTGTGGGAGGGATCGCAACCCACGTGTGTCAAGGCATCAGTTACCGAAAGCATGAGAATTCAGTGGAGTGCTGGGACCCCGATAAGAACACTTGGACGTCTCTCGAAAGGATGTTTGAGAGCCGGAGTACTCTGGGAGTGGTAGTTCTGGCAGGAGAGCTCTACGCCTTAGGTGGCTATGATGGGCAGTCTTATTTACGAACTGTAGAGAAATACATCCCCAAAGTGAAGGAATGGCAGCTGGTGGCCCCGATGAACAAAACCAGAAGTTGTTTTGCTGCGGCTGTCTTGGATGGAATGATATACGCCATCGGTGGCTACGGTCCCGCCCATATGAACAGGTATGTGCTTTTGGCGTGTGTAGCTCAATGTCGTAAGCGGGAAATCAGTAAAACTCACGGTTGAGCTTGTGTTTGGCAGCCAATTAAAAATTATTCTGAGATAGACTGGTAATCCACAGTGGACCTTGTTAATCCTTGTTCTGCAGTATCAGTCCGGTAATTCAGCTGGGAAATCTTTATATTAAATTATCTTTAGATGTTCCAGCTCAGAGATGGTTTGTTTGGGTTTGGTTTTGGCCTTTTTAAATCCTTAAGAAGGGAAAACACTAAAGACACAGATGCATATTACTAAGCAAGGTGGTGCGAGACACTTGACCTTGCAAACACCCAAGCCAGCTAACTCAGCAGATCACTGTTGTGTGGGCTTATTGCTCAGCCCCCGAGGTAGTGTCCTCATGTCTGTGTCGTGGTGCTGCTCCTCAGTTACTGAGCTCTCGGCAGGGGCTCGCTTAGCACCACGCCAGTGCTCTCTGAATCCTTGTACCTCAAGCCTGCAAAATATTGGGATGTGTGGTAACTTTAACGTTTAAAACGCTGATTTGAAATGGATAGAATTGCTCATGTGCTTATTATACACACCTCAGGTGGAATCTTAAAGTAGTCTTACTGATAATAATAAAGTTCAGGATGGTGGTTACTGGTCTGGCTCCTGGGCAGAAGTGGGCTTGCTTCAGACCCTGCGTTCACAAGAGGTTTCCTGGTACCAGCGTGCTCTTTAATTGTTCTGTTCCACATCGCTCCGTGTGGATGGACAGGGGCATTTCGTTACGCAAAGAAATCATTTATACTCTTTTCTTCAAAAAATGGGAACACATCAACTGTATGTCCCTCCAGGAAGCAAATTAATAAGCTACAAGTCTAAATAGCTGAATAAAGAATGAAAGTGATAATCTTGCTTATAGGAAGGGATGCATTGGTTGTTTAACAGTGTAGTATAACAACATTGCACTAGTCATGAATTGTACTTACTTTTTATACTTGATACGTTTTTATGTAAAATAGTTTGTGAAGGAAGGGATTGGTTTCCAAATAGGAAAGTATAGCAAAGTAGTTTTCACTTGGAAAATGCAAACAATTTTTTAAATTGCTGAAATACAAAGCACAATAAGTTTCATAAAATCCTGTCACAACCACACCAAACAGTTTAACTTAATGTGACATTATTCTAATTTCTTATAGTTTAACTTATGAACTGTAATAGCAGTTGAAATACTTAACAGACAAGCCATCTCTCAAAGTTTTTTTGCTGACTCTAGGATTTCTTCACATAGGAATTTGACTTGGAATAATTAAGCTGCACCGTTGTCCTGTGTGGTCGCTCTTAGCTCCGCACCGTCTTTGTACGGTGCAGAAGTATCAGCTTTAGCAGGAGATGAAGCAAAGCAAAGTTGGTAGTGGAGTAGATCGTGGAGTTGCGGTGGGACCTCTGGGTGCTCGCTCCACTGCAGCCTTGTTGCACAGCCCATAAAAAAGGGAGATGATCAGGCCCTTGCTCTTGCCAGCAGTGGTTCCCCAAAGTCGAAGGCTCAGTGTGCACACAGGCCTTTGAAAGGTGAACTCGGTAACCTCCTTTCAGGAGTGTGGGACTTGTCACTGGAGTCGTAGGAAATGTCGCCAACAGGCTGGTACCTTTAAGGGGAAAGCTCTTAACAACGTTAAAACTCTGCTGCAGTCTCACTCCTCGTGCCACATCTCTCCCCCTCAGTCCGAAGGAATTGCCAGCAGCTCCTGTAGTTTTGCTAGAATCTGATATTTCATTATTTGCCCTTTAAAATTTAATTTACTTCCTATTGAATAATTTTGGCTTTATTGATTACTCAAGGGTGCAAGTAATATGCCATGCCATACAGTCACTAGACTCTGTATGTGTCTAGCATTGAAAGGAAGCTCAGTGCTGTGTAATTAAGCACCTTTTCTCTGACTCTGTAGCGCTGCTGATTTTTCTCTTCCCTTCTTTTCTGTCCCCTCATGCCACTGGAGCTACACTTTGGACAGGGAATGGCTACGTGCTATGAGCGTATTAATGACTCTGACCATCTGTACAGCTCCAGTGATTAAAAGAAGTAATAATGATGACAATGATAATTCATTTCCATTTTATCCTGAAGGCCCCTTCTATACTTACTGTTTTGATCTCCTGCGTTTCCTGAGGGATACAGTCTCTGCGTTTTTTTGCTCTGTCGTTTTCAGGCAAGCCTTAAGGAAGTTTTTGATTTGATGTGTTACCCAAATAAATACACTTCGGGTCTGCATTGTGTTCAGTTTTTTATGAGTTGCTTTTTTTTATAAATAGCAGCAGTCATCCTTGAAAGAGCTTTCAGTTCTGGGGCTAGCTTTGAAAAACCTTGCTTTGTTTCAATATGTGACCTGAAGACCCAGGGTAGTGACATGAGGAGAACTGGCTGAACTGCGGTCACTGGCAGGATGAAATACCTTAAAACTGCTTTTTTGGCAACACTCTGGGCAGAACCTCCAGGTACTTTGAGTTTTCAGAGGGCACCGGGATGGGATCGATGGTGGTGACACTGGCTGGAATTTCTTGTGCTAGGTAGTACACAGCAACCACACCACAGAATTTTCCATCGACACAAGCGCTCTTTCTTTGTGTCGCATTATTCCGACGCGTGGTAATACCGGTTGGCAGAACTAGATGTACCTCTGACAAATGCAGATTTCGTGTGGAGTGAAATTCAAATGCCACTGCAATCCAAGCCTCACAAGTTGTTTGTTTGTATTTGCAGCATGGAGCGTTACGATCCCAGTAAAAACTCCTGGGAGACTGTAGCTTCAATGGCTGATAAACGAATAAACTTTGGTGTCGGTGCCATGCTGGGCTTCATTTTTGTAGTAGGTGGACACAATGGTGTGTCTCACTTATCGAGCATTGAGAGATACGATCCTCATCAAAATCAGTGGACTGTGTGTCGACCCATGAAGGAACCCAGAACAGGTAGGGACGTACGAAACTCTCAGCAGTTAACTCGGGTATCCTTTCAGATATAAACTGCCGTTTGACCTGAGAAGCTGCAGTAAAGCTGCAGTGACTTGTCTGCAGAGCATCGTACTTTGTGAATTGGACCAAAGGTCACTTAATCAGCTCTGTGAAAGAACGAGTATTTATTTCTCTAATTTTTATTACAGTCCGGTTTATTTTTGTTAATACTGAGCTGTAACAAAAATAATAGAAAGTAATATTTCTACTTTATCTTCTATTTTATCATTAATTTTGAGTGAATTTCAGCAATTCTGTGGCTACTGTTCTATTGTATTTTATATTATGTTGCAGCTCAGTAGTGCGTCCTCTCTTCTGCCTCCCTGACAAGGAGCAGTGGGACAGAAGAGTGTTACTTTGTCATAGGAAAGGGCACGAGAAGAGTCAAAAAGGAGTGTAAGACCCAAAGAGAGAACAATCCTTCATTTACACCCATTTTCTTTAAAGACAACCCAGAGCAGGGGAGACTGTGAGAACTTGTCTGTTCAGCCTTCAGGGCGTGGTGGTGGTGGTGGGGGTCCAGTTAGGACCAAAAATACTACTTGCTTCTAAACTTGGTGATCATGCAACGTGTTGTTTTTGTTTTTTTTTCCCTCTTCTTTCCCATAGGAGTTGGTGCAGCTGTAATTGATAATTACCTGTATGTAGTCGGAGGTCATTCAGGGTCGTCCTATCTGAACACTGTACAGAAGTACGATCCCATCTCGGATACCTGGCTGGACTCTGCTGGGATGATGTACTGTCGATGCAATTTTGGCTTGACTGCACTTTGATGAAAGGCAGGAGGTATTTACGGACCTGATGCAAAGATGGAGCTTTGCGTGCTTGAAAATAAACCCTGCTGGTGGCAACCATAAGCTGCGTTCTATGAAGTGGGGAAAGTTGGAGGAAAGCGGTGAAGTTGGGATTGAAATGAGGAAGGATTGATTCTCTTCCGGTAATTGGCCTTTGTTACTTTCGTGACACGGGCAGAAGGAATGGAAAGCTTATTCCCAGCTAGGTTTAGGTAGCATCCTGTTAATGGCAATGAGTTCTAGAAAGTACTGTACCTGCCTGGGATATGATTAGAAATCTTACTGTATATCTAACCCTGTCACTTCCTAGAGCTTTTCTCTCTTCCTCCTGCCTACTATGAGACATGAAGTTTACTGTGCTTGGGGTGAGAGATGTGTGAATGTGGTGTGTGCCTGGACACTTTGCTGATAGTTGTCTGGTTGTATCTTCATATTAAGAAAATGCCAGTGCTTCATAATTTTTTTTATGAACAGTAACTAAAGGGCTGCCTTGTTTCTGTATCTCAAGGTCTGTAAATAATAAATGCCATAGTATGTTGCCTGTACACTCTCCTTTGTTACCCGCTTACTGGTAGGAGGGCTGGGATGGTAATGAGTAACTCCTTAAATACATTTACAAGGCATATTTCTTGCCTCTTAATGAAATTTTTGGATCTGCTGAAGAGAAATCACATTTTTAACTTTCCCGTATATTTTCTTTTTGTGGATAAATAAGTGCTAGATTAAATGACTTAATCTTACTAGTCTGCTGTGTGTTTTCCACTGTAATGCAAGGAAAATGACAGCAGTAATGCATTGGAAGATGCCACAGCAGCATTCATAGCAAGATATAAAATAAATACTCGAAAATGAATCCATCCCATCCTTCTCCCAAGCGCGCTTGTGTCCATATTCCGTATAACTTCCTTTTTTAAAAGAATGTATGATTGCTTTCTCAGAGTGTTCAGATACAAAAATGGTGCTAAATGTAGGACTTAACGATAAGGCTGTTACTGATTTTAGTGCAGTATGCATAAAGCATGATTGTTTTGTTCTAGTGGTTTTTTTGTTTGCTTGATACGTTCGTGCCTATGAAAACTGTCAAGAATAACACGATGTACTGAATGAGCTCTACGTTTGTTACTTTTTTCCCCCCCCCAGAAGATCTGTGTTTATCGTTCCTATTCTCACAAATACCTAAATAGGGAGCGAACAGCGAGATCCTGCCTCGGGTTCTTCAGACAGTCTTGCCTTTAACACGAGTTGCAATGAATGGAAAGCGCGGAGCGGAGTTGCTCACCCCGAGTGTGTCTCCTGCGTAACGGAGTACTGACGGTCGGTTCCTCTGACTGACCGGAATCTCAAGAGAGATAATTTTGTGATAGTCCTAAACTTAGTGAAAATTTGGGCAGATAATAGAAAGTGATGCTATGGGTTATAACCATTACTTAAAATAGATGACTGAATAAATATGAATTTTAGCTAATTTAGAATGTTTTGGTTTGTCTTCTGATTTTAACTAGGAATCATGGTTATCCTGAATTTCTGTTTTGATGTCTGTATGTGTATTGCCAGGCCTGGTACTGAAGAATTTTTCTGCCTCTAGAGTTATTTTCCCTTTGGTTTAACATGTTAAATTACTGTTTGTTTCCACTTGTTTTTCAAGCCCGTATAGTATTATTTTTGAAGGTGCAATAATATTTGAAATAGTTGCTTTAAAAGCCATTTCTTTTGAAGTATGCTAAGTGGAGGTTACTTGATTTGTTCTAAGTTCCTGCAAAGGTTGTTGCAGCCAGGCCAGTGGTGTTCCTTGTTCTTCCATACGTTAACGTTCAGATTTGATACAGTCAGGGAGACAAGGGTGTTCTCACCATCAAACGTTCTTCACAGATAACAACAGGTGTTTGCACAGATTATAAAATCCTGCACATATTCTTCAGATTTGATAGAATTAAGCAGGATTTTAAAAGCAAATAAAATTAACAATTTCAGAGTTTTCAATGCAGTTTATTTGACCCACCAAGGATTCTAGTTATATAGCAATAATAGCCTAATTTAATTATTATTCCAGTGAATCTGTCGCTAGGACATGAGTAGCTCCGTGGCTGTATGCTGCGTGTTTGTGTGCGAGAAGGAGAAGGACGGGGAGCAGGTTTGGGGGCCGAGGGAGCTGTTCCAGCCTGTGGCGTGGATTGCCTTCTCCTCCTGTTCAGGTAAATGCACGTGTGCTGGTTTACTTTTCAGTTGGTTTAACAGATGTCGTTGATTATCATATTTTCCAATATACACCAGAGAGAAAGATGCTTAACAAACTAATATTAAAAACCCCACAAAAATTCCTTACTTAAGTTTATGCCTTTTATTGGTAGGAGACTTTCCATGTGTGCAGTATATACCATACCTTTTGGAGTTTACCTACAGTCGCCATGAATGAAGACGCTCATATACGTGTTCTGGTTTGAAGTATTAACAAACACGGTTTTCAGTTAGTACAAGGTGGTGCAAGGTATAGGTATGGTTTTGACTTCATCAGAACAAAACCCCCGTGGGTCAGGGTGATATGGATGGTTATTCAATGTTTATATAAATGTCTTTCATTTATGGAAGTCAAAGCACTTAGAATTGCAAAATGTTTTACTCCCTTTTCCTAGGCAGTGGCAATATTAAATTAGGTCATAGAGATGGACCCCATGTTGTGTAATGTGGTATTCCTAAATTTCAGAGAGCAGCATAAACAATTTTAGCATGCGGGCTTGATGTGAAGAATGGGAAAAATGCTCAATGAAATAAACTGCTGTTATGAGATGAACTGTTTCGCTAGAACTGGATTGAAGAGCATCCCAACCTAGGGACCGTGTCACTCGAAATGACTCCGTCTTCATTTTCTGTTCCTGTTCACTGAAGTGCTTGGTCACAGGAAGAGCAGACACAACAATCCGCTGGAATCTGCATTTAAAGAACAGCACTCTCATTATAATGTCTGTCTTGCAGTTTAAAAATTGAGAACCTTCAAATAAGATGTCATACAACTCCAAATTATCATCCAGTTCTCTTTCCTAATCACTCAAGATTATCTGCAAAGCACTTTAAAATGGGTATGAGTTTATACGTGTACATACAGTTCCTGAATTTCTGCTCTTTTTTTTAAGATACTCATCTGTAAGCTTCTTGACAGTCTCTCCGACGAGGAATGCTTTTTTCTCAGAAAGCCCAGTGGGAGCCTGGAGGGGAGACTGTGCCCAGTATGCGTTACAAACAGGTGACGACTTCTGGGCGATGGCATGTTGCTTCTGTGAATTTGCCACCTGTAAGTCCCCATTCACAATATGAAACAATGCAAAACATCCAAGCTTGCCTTAAATTCTTGATATTTAACTGAAACACAAAGAACTGGATGATAATTCCTATTTTTTTGCCTTACGCGCTGTGCTGTATTTTAAACCCAAGGAAAACTATAATTTTTAGCAGGATTTAATAATTGTACAGAGAATACCAAATTATACTCAGACTTGACCAGAGTGCTTTGGTTGGGAGTATAAAATGATGTATTTAGTTTTGTGTACGTAGAGTGGTTTTATGTGTACATCTTTTTTAGCAGCAATGTTCTGGTTTTGGTCCTGTTTACGAAAGTGGCATTTGAGTTCAACAGGGAAATAACTGTAACCTGCATTCTGGGTCTTCGGTAGCGTTCTCAATGTGTTTGCTCTTGTGAAAATGCTCTGTAAGTATTGTTGTAACTATTTCATTGAATGTGAAACAATTTAGTAAATAAACCTGGGGAAAAACTTATTTTTACACTTTGGATGGCAAATGTAAATACGCTGTAGCTTTCGTCTTCTAACGCAGCTCCGAGTTGTTACTCGGAGGCGGCCGTACCTCGACCCTGCAGGGTAATGGCCAGAACCGGGGGAACCAGAGCAGGAGGATGCTCCCCCTTCATGGGGAGGGGGAAGACCCTGACCCCAGCCACCATCTGACTGGGCTTTGCCCCATGGGAATTAGGAGCTGCCGCAGAAGAGGATTTTAGTTTGTGCTTTGCTGTTTTCCATCTGTCCCTGTAGCCGTGGCTCGTCTCCCTGATGAATCAGTAACCACGGAAGGAACACAAACCGGCTCTCGAAGCTCCCGTACAAGCTGTTCTCTCCTGGTGAAGACCCAGCGGCACTGAGTGACTGCAGAAACTTCATCTGTCCCGGGCCAAAGGCTGCAGCTAAGTAATTGTACTGCTGGCTCTTCGCATTTGGGTTTTAGGTGGTGGTTTCACTTCGGGTGATGGTTTACGTGAAGTAACAACAGGCACCGCTCACTCTCCAATAGCAAAACGGAAATTTAAGACTTGGCAGTTGTGCAGTGAAATTATTTTTTTGCTGGCTTCCACTAAATACAGACAGAAATGGTTCATTTTTTTACATAGCTAAGAGCAGGGATTAGTGTGCTGAACTCGCTTTCCTGCCTGAGACCTGAATACAACTTCTGGTCACTGCTGTAGGAGATGTCGTTCACTGCTGGTACTCATCGATACCGTCCATAAAATGTGTGTAATCATGTATCTGTGAACTCAACAGAAAACACTGACTTTTCTAGTCGCAGTCGTGCTGAAACTGGCACAAAAGGAAAATACTCAAGCTCCCGCCCACCTAGAGCCTCAGGTTTGGGCCATTTTCAGCCCCAGCTTCTTCCCAGGTCCGTCCCCTCCACCGCTGCGGGCAGCTGCGCAGTGACACCGGTGTGAGGGCAGCAGCCGGGGGTGGAGGGAGGTGGGGAGCCGGAACGGAGCAGGAACAGCACTGATCCAAGGTATGGATTAGGCCAGACCAAGTCCACCACGCCACGTAACTTGTGGTATTCTTCCTCCCAAAGAAAAACACTTTTTCTTAGCTTGAGGAGTCACATCGATACCTGTTCTGGTGGTAGTGTCCTTGGGAAGGCTGAGGACGGCCGAGCAGGAGCCCGCTGCAGTCCTCGCTCCCCAGCCCCTCTGGCTGCCATAGGCACGGGGTGCTGCACCCCTCACACCACCCGTCCTTCCCCCAGGCTGTTTCAGCGCTTTGTGAGCAAAGTACCATTTCTATTTGCATAGATAGTTCTGATAAGGTGCTCTCACGCCACGGCGTTCTTGATATTTTCTTATTTTACTGTAAATTACCGTTTCAACTCACTTGCCAAGTTTACGCTGTAATTCCCTGGCTCATGCTCGTGACCTGTATGAGCACAGACAGCCTTCGTGGGGCACACCGTGCTGGCTGATGGCGAATCCCTGCCAATCTCATCCTTGGTCCGTGAGACGTGGCCCTGTTGGTTATCGCCACGCGGGAGGCAGCAGCCCATCTTGCTGCCTCCTCCCCTTAGCTGACACGCTCTGGGGCGAGGATGTGGTTCAGCTGGTGACCGACGGGACGGCAGGGGCTGGGGAAGGTGAGGGGAAAAGGCAAGTGCTCCAGTTTCAACCCTTGGTATTTCAGAGCAGGTAGAATGGTGTTACCCCGAAGGGAAACAGCCTTTGCCCTTCGGTTCTCTACAGCAGAGAACAAACACGTCTTTCCTCCCCCGAGGCATACGGCAGGTTGTGTTTTGGGTGGTGCTATTAGAAATTCAAGTCCTGTGCATTTTGAAGTAGAAAAATGATATTGCTTTCAGTGATGTTACTTGAGAGCTAGAGTTAAGTGCATGCTTGAGTGCTTTATTTAATTGGAGACAAAATTCAAATAGCAATAGCTTTGAGCTGCGAATTTGGGTACATATTTTAGTCCTAACACCTCCAGGCTGCAGAGCAGTTGTTCAGCCCCTCACGAACATCAGGACGCAGCAGGTATTTCATTCTGACATGGACCTGGTTTTGCCTTGCAGAATCCCTCCATGCTTATTGAACAACGCAGAACGCAGAGATCCCATTCTGCATTATTAATAGGTAAATTTTGTGTGTGCAAAACTACATGCAATGACTGTACCTATCAACTGCAGTGCTACTGCAGGCAGCAAGGGGACCGTCAAGAAAGAATGAAGTACTATTAAATCCCTCTCCCCATCTCCAAAGGGCTGCAGCACGCTCCCCTTGCCATCAGCAGCAGATTGCCAAGGAACGTGCCAGTGGGGGGGTGAAGCTGCCCATGAGCGGGTGTCCCAGTGGGACTTGATGGAACAGGTTGATTCCCAGGGGGTGAGCGGAGCAGGGAGGAGCCCCTTCTCATCCAAGGCTGAGAGAGTTGGGGTGGTTCAGCCTGGAGCAGAGAAGGCTGCGGGGAGACCTTAGAGCCCCTTCCAGTCCCTGCAGGGGCTCCAGGAAAGCTGGAGAGGGGCTGGTGCCAAGGGCAGGGAGGGACAGGCCAAGGGGAATGGCCTGAAGCTGCAGGAGGGGAGATGGAGCTGGGCTGTGAGGCAGCAATCCTTCCCTGGGAGGGTGCTGAGGCCCTGGCCCAGGGTGCCCAGAGAAGCTGTGGCTGCCCCTGGCTCCCTGGCAGTGTTCAAGGCCAGGTTGGATGGGGCTTTGGGCAACCTGGGCTAGTGGGGGGTGTCCCTGCCCATGGCAGGGGTGGCACTGGGGGGGCTGGGAGGTCCCTTCCCACCCAAACCATCCCGGGATTCTGTGATCCTACAACTGCTGCTAATGCACGAGCTGAGGGATGAGACTTCCACGAGCCAAGAGAAGGAAAAGCAGCCTCACAGCCTGGAAGGAGAGGGGACACTGATTTGGGAGAGCACCAGCACCGTTTGGGGCAGGGGGAGTGACTTCAAGCAAAACACAACTAGACAGTTGAGTTTTGCACAAATGGGAAACATCAGCTGGGCTGCACTTTGAGAAAAGCCGTGCATTTGTGCCCTTTCCTGCAAACAGCCCCAGTCCATCCCAGCTGCGGGTCACTGGAGTCAGGAGGGAGAGGGAAGCTGCAGGACGCTGCTCCCAGCTGCCCGGATCACTGGCACGGTGGGATGGCAGGACCCGGGGAGGGGGGACGGGGACGGGGCGAGCTGCTTGGCTGCCGTCCCGCAGGGCACCGCACAGCCCTGAACGGGAACCCGGCCCAGCCTTGTTGCCCTGGTGTGGTCACAATAAACCACTTTTTTTTCAGCTTCCAATTAAAAATCTTTCAGTAACACGAAGCCACGTTTGGATTCCCTATTTGTGTGGGGTTTTGTTGTAGAGACAGGACTAAGCAGGCGTAGCTCAGCCCCCCCCAAACCCCCCTGTGCCTGGGCTGCAGGGGGAAACATGGTCTGTCCGCATCTGCTTCCAGGAGCAAGGAGCTCAGCTGTGCCCGCTGCCCTCGTGCGGGGTGCTGGCACCCCAAATCGCAGTCAGCATCCCGGAAGGTGCTCAGGGCTTCGAGGGTCCAACCTTTGGGGGTGCTTGCGGACCACACCGACCCATCCTGTCACCCGTGCTGAGACCAGCACCCTAAAGGCATAATGTGTTTTGTCTCCTTCAGGGAAAGCATTTGAGGATGTGAATAAAAGAGTCAAAAACCTTTCTCCAAATGCCCCAGCCTCTGCCTGCACCAGTGAATCAACCACTGCAGGGACCGCTTGTGTTTTACTAACGGAGTAGTGCACCGCGTGTGCCCGACCTTGTGCTCTGAGCGTCACCTCTTTGGCACATGAGTTACAAGACACAAAACCTCCCCCAAATCTGTAATCCTGAACGGCGTTTTAAAGCAGGGAAGCCGTACACAGCACGGTCTCCTTGCCTACCCAAGCAGCCAGCACCCTTTTACATCAGTTTGTGATGCGGCAGCGCTCAAAGTAATTTTTGAAAGGAAGCTTGCCGCCGTCTCTGCTCAGTTGCAGATGCCAGGCCTGAGCCACAGCAGGAGAATCGCCCGGCCAATGCACAAATCAGGCAGGCAAATGCTGTTGGAAGTCAGCACCGAACGAAACAGCGTGGAAATAACGCGGCACCAGGCACGAGCCCTGCTGCAAGCAGAGGAGGCTGAGTGGAGCTGAACGCAGCCTCCTGAGCACAAACGCGGCTCTGCTGCCTTGTCCGGGCAGCCGCTGCCTGTTTTCCAGCCGCAGCAATGAGCCGGGGCCGCAGGAGCGATTTGAAGGTAAGAGCCAGGCGGCGGGTGGGAGCGAAGCCTCAGAGCGGGTAATAATACACAAATTGTCTGCAACCATTTCTGCACAGTTCTGCCCCAAAACAGATGCTGTGTCTGGAGGGAAAGGTAATGAAAGGTTCCTGGCGGCAGCCGCTTCCAGCTGGCTCTTGGCTGGGAAGGATTTGGCTGCCCCTTGCTGCCTGCCCTGCCTGTGGGAATAACGCACGCCCTGCACGCACACACGCCCTGCACGCACACACGCCCTGCACGCGCACACGCCCTGCACACGTGTGAAGGTGTCTCGGTACACGACCAGACCAAAGCAAGAGATACCCAGTGCCGCAGCTGGCGGTGGGGAGTGTTATGCCTCGGTTGGTGCTGACACTGGTGCCTTGGCTGGTGCCCTCCGGCAGGCAGGGAGCAGGCAGGGAGCAGGCAGGGAGCAGGAGGCAGCGGGTCCCTGCCCTCCTGGCTGTCGGGGTGCTCTGTCCTACAGCAGGAGCCTGGGAGGAGAGAAATCCCTGCGGCTGTCCGCGCTGGAGCCAACAGCTTCCCGCTCTGCGCGTCGCTCGTGAGGCCAGAGAGCAGGTCCCTGGTGCGAGGGGGGGAGAGCCCAGTGCAGGGCTGCAGGGCCCCCGCAGCGTCCCCAGAGAGAAGGGGTGCCTGCCCGGGGCTGCCAGCCCCCCACCGCCTCGCCGTGCTCCGCATGCCACCCACGGGCCTTACGGAGTGGAAGCAGCTGAGCTGCAGGTGCGTTTTTTCCCCAATTTTTTTTTTTTAAAGGTTGGAGAAGGCTGCACCTCCTCTGTCAGGCTGCTTTTCCTCCAGGGAGCCTTGCCCACCAGCCCGGCTGGGTACGACCCAGCTAGGTACGGGGGGAGCTGGGTTTCTCCCTCCCGCTTGTCCCTGCTCGCCAGCCTCCCTCTTCCTCTCCTGCCCTCCGCTCTCAGCCCTTCCTCCTGCGGGCTTTTTAATATTGATGCTGCCTAAAAAGTAGCAGGAGCAGTGGAAAACATATTTGATGTTATGCAATTTGTGTTTTATGCCTTGCAGAGTGTTATCATCTGCTGAATTTTAAAATCAAGCTCCCCGCAGTCGGTCTGTGCCTCCCCGCAGAAAGCCGTCATATCGCCGATGAGATTATCCGCCCTGCTGCCGGGCTGCTCCCCCCGGCACCGCCTGCCCTGCGCCTGCCAGGCCGGCACGCCGTGCCGCGCTCGGTGCCGGTGCCCGGTGCCACGGCCGGGCCCTCCTCCTGGGTCCGACAGCGTTTGCGCAGAGAAAAAAGGCTTTCACGCCTCAAACAGCAAAGGTCGGGGTTTCCCAGAAGACAAGCTAGCATGGTTTTTAAAGCAGAGAAAGGTCAAAACGAGGAGGCAAACCAAACCAGGAATAAGGGCTGGTGGCAGACGTGTCCATCCACGGGGGACGCGTGTGCTGCCCACGCCGTGCGGGACCGTGGGTCCTGGGAGAGATGCTGGTGGCAGAGGATGCCCCGGCAGAGCCAGGCGCTTTGGGGAGACCCCGATCACTCGGCTTCAGCTTCCCGGAGACCTGCAAACCTGCTCCCGCTCCGTGGCACAGCCACAGCCGCCACGGGGACCGCGTCACCTTACTGTCACCCACAACCAACCGAAAAAGCCAATAACACTGGTTACGATTGCAACGTGAAACGCAGAAACAGGCAGTAGCGAGTGCTGGGTGCTGACCTTTGGGCCAGGTTGAGTCTTTTTTATAAATGAAAGTGCCTTTTGCACGCCAGCCCGGGCAGGACGCGGAGGGCAGGCTGGGAGCCGGGCTGGGCGAGCGTGCCCACAGCCCTGCTGCCGCACCGGAGCAGCGGCAGGAATCGGTGCCAGCGCTTCCCCCATCCGCCGCTGCTGCCCGCTCACGGCTCCCATCCCCTCCTTCCTCCTCCTTGTTTAACCAGCTGCCTTCCCTGCCTTCGCGAACAAACTGCCACGCAATTTCCTTCCTGAAGTGATTGAAATGATTGAAACGATTCTTGAATGACTGAAATGAAATCTTGGAATGATTTCAGCACAACAGAAACAATACATACCTGTCAAGAACAGACATAGCCTGTTATTTTGGAAGTTTTCTGACTTCAAAAGGGGTAAACTTGAAAATGCCAATAGCAAGAAGTATGTGTTTAAAGTCTGATCATCGCTCCCTGGATAATTTGGATTCAGGACAGTGGCGGCTGGACCTTGCCGTGAAGCACCAGTAGCTTGTTCACTGAATTATGTTTTCTAATAGGGGTTACTGGCACTGGAAATACTCCTTCCTCAGAAGCCAGGGGGATTTCTGAATGATTCCTGCTTTCCAGGACCTGGATGGACTGGATTTATTTTGAGACTGGTTCCCTTCCGAATTTTGCTCCAATGAAAATCAGCGCTGAGCGCTGCGGGGTGAGGTTTGGCACGGCAGGGAGCCGGTGGGTGCTCCCAGTGCAGGGTGGCCTGGGGGGGATGTTGGTTTTGGAGCAGCGGACACTCAGGCTGTGCTGAGCACGGCCAGGCTAGGTTAACTGGGGGGACTGGGGGATGCTGAGCACAGTTGTGTGGTTAACAATTGCACCGAAGCTTCAGGCATCCCTCCCTGTCTGTCTCCGGGATGAACAGATGGATGTATTTCCCTAAATAACCTAAATAAAAAGTTAATGTCTTCAAACGGCTAATACGCATATTGCCTGGAAAAATACAATAAGAGAAAGCGTTTGTGTTCCTCTGCTCCCAGCGCAGAGGCACCAGGGGATGCTGAAAGCCCCATCCATCAGCACACAGGGGTGTGCAAACACACCCGCGTTTCGGCTCTGGGGTGCCGGTGAGAGAAGAGGCGGAGGGACGCTGTTTTATACTCCCGTTCATGCTTTTTACAGCTTTATACTCTCGGACAGGCCCCTGAACCCCCCCCCCCCCGAGCTTCAGGCTCTGCTCTGCTGCCCA
>VXBL01003092.1:135302-148148 GCA_013400195.1 Aramus guarauna
TTCCCTTCCCTTCCCTTCCCTTCCCTTCCCATCTCCTCTGGGGGAGGACACAGGAGGCACAAGCATCACGCAGAGATACTGATGGTGACGAAGGACTTTAGGAGGAGTGTGATGATGTCACACGTGTCCCCGTGACGCCCACCTGGCAGTGCCGTGCAGCTGTGTGTGTCACGCTGTGTGCTGTACACCAGCTGGGGCTTTCACAGCTCCTGGGAGGAATTCTGCCAGCCCACAGCCGGGGGTGGGTTTCCCTCTCCCGAGCAGAGTGTTTTCTCTCCCTGCCAGCACTGCCCACCGCCGGGGAGCCGGCTGCACCTCTCGCCTGGTGCAGGCAGGGCTTTGCAGCTCCGGTGGCCATCGTCCAGAGCAGCTGGAGGCTGGTGTCTCTCCTCCGAGCTGCAGGAGGAACAGACATCACCCACCGCTGCCTCTCCCTGCCCCCAGAGCTCTTTGTGATGGGACGTGGAGGGTGAACTCCCACCTAGCCGGACAGATTTGCGGCTGTCAGCCTTCCTGCTGGCTTGCTTTCTTCTAGAACCGTACAAAAGAGAGTTAAGATGTGAGGAACATCACTCCTGTCTCCTGAATAAAGAGACTTTGACCTCTCCGGGGCTTGTCTGACTTTGTGCGGGGTCTGCAGGTATCCCGAGCAGAGCTGCTTTTGCAAGAACCATCCTTTACCTGGGACTGCTCGCATTTAAAATAGTGCTGCATTTCCTAAGCAAATTCAACAAATATTCCCACTTTGGATAAACATCGAAGTCTAATTCTGAGAAGCATTGACAAGCTCAGGGCAAACTATTCATGTCTCCTGAATGGAGATGTGGTAAATGGCCATGTACCTGTGGATAAACAGCTTCATCTGAGCTCTGCTTAGGGCAGGCTATTTACAGACAAACCTACCAGGAGCTGGACGTCTGAAAGTTTAAAGAATTATAGGCTTTCCTTCCTGAAGGCACATAGCTATGAAAATGTTTCTGTAATGCATCTGTGAGCCTTGGCACATGGAAAAGCAGGAAGATGTGTTGATGCTCACCTGGAATTCAACTAATGCTGTTCCCCTTGTGCAATCACAGGACAAGAAGGCTCTTCCCCTCTGACACACCTCAGTCAAAGGTGGGAAAAGGAAAATTTGTCTGTGTTTGTCTGAAAACTTCCCTTCTGTAAGTGATAAAACCCACAGATCAATGTTAGCAAGCCAATACGTTGGTGATCGCTTCCATTTCTGCAAGAGGTGACCTGGTGGTGATGCTGACCCCAGGGTCTGTGTTTCGGAGGGAAGAATTTTTCAGATGATCTCAGACCAAGTTCCCCTTGACGGCACCAGGGTGAGCAGAGGCGAGCAGTAACTGAGAGCAACGTGGTCCCGTTGGTACATTGGGATGCCTGTCCCTATGCAGTAGGTAGCTGAGAAAAGGATTGTCTCCTGATGGACTAAGGCAAAGTTCTTGGTGCCAGGAACAGAGATAAAGCAAACCATCTGAGAAGAGCAGAGATCCCGATCCATCACAGTTTGCTTCCTAAGAGATGGAGTGAGAAGGAGCCTCCTGTTATGCCTGTGCACGAGAAACTGCAAAGCTCAGCCCCTCCAGCTCTGCCTGGCACGTCGGACGGGAAGGGCTGGATTAGCTCCTCTCATATTGCAGATTATTTGCGATCTTTTGCATTGTGATAGCCCGGATGTTTGAAGGCATGGATGCTTAGTGGGCAAAAAATATCAGAAATATTGATGGTTTTGCTTGACAACTTGTCTATACAGATTTACATAGTAGCATACGGAATGTATGTGGCTGACTCAAATAAACTCATATTCAAATGCACGTACACATTTGTGGATGTACATTTATATGAAGCCTATACGGTGTTATCTCAGCAGAGGACGTGCCACCTGATCATCTACTCACAATGTCACTGTCGGCAGATAAAATGTGCTTTTCAGCAGTTTCTTAACTGTGAAATAAATCTAGCAGGGGCCATTTTCTTTTTTTTTTTAAATTTTGATTTCTAGACTTGCGTTTTGGGGTTTTGTGTTTGTATTTTGGTGGGTCGGACTGTTTTGCAGGCAGGAGAGTGGGTGGGGGGGGTGCAGTGCCCACGAGAGGCACCCGGGGCCATCCCAAGGGTCTCCCTCGCTGCTCGGCTGCTGGTTATTTTGTATGATGCTACCAGCCCTATAAACCCTTTTTTCCTGTCACTTGTTGAAAGAAATCATGACATTTTTAACCGTATAACACCTAGAAAATACGTTGCTTATTTTATAATTCTGTTTAATGAACATGGCTGAGGATTAATGAATGTGGATCAGAGATGTTTGTGAGCGTATTTTCTGAAACAAGCCACTTCAGCTAACACGGAGAAAAATAACCAAGGGAAAGCATGCAGTGCCTTAAATAAAATATATGTGTTCTCACTAGCGACAACGAGAAAGGTGAGGGAAGGGAGGACTTGCATGCACAGGGTCAGTGATTTATGCAACTACAGTTGTTAGGGCAAATCTGAGTGACAAAATGAAAGCCATGGAAAGAAATACGCATTTCTGTAAAGGTTAATAATTATCAGGGTAAGGCACCATAGCATTTGCATAGCTACATACTGGTGCTTAATTAGGGAAGAGGGAGTTAGTGCGATGCGAAATGATGTTCCTGGGACACATAAAGCAGAAAAACGTTCTAAGGATGAGGCAATCAACAGATGAACATCACTTTAGATAAAAAACCTGTAAAAAAAAATAATGCCTGCACGGTCTCAGAGGTGGTCAGCGTGTCCCTCTGCAGCACTCCCTGCTTGGCGTGCAGAGGCAGAGAGGACCATGCTGGAGGGGGCGGCTGGGGGCATCGCTGGGAAAGGGGTTGTGGAAAAAGACATGAGGGGCTGGGGAAGAAGGCAGGGATGACGGGGAAGAGTAACCATAACTCCGTCATCAGTGCTGTAGTCTGCATTGCACAGACACATCCGCGAGGCCAGAAAGCGCTGCGGGCACCCGTCTCCTGACCCTGCACGTCTGAAGCTGTGAAGAGCTGCGAGGAAGCCCAGCCTGGTAACCGTGAGCATGAAATGCTGAGCTGAGACACACAACCTTCTTATGGTCTGTTCTTTTTTGCCACCCTTGTTCATCTCATACAGGCTTTAATGCAACCTGTGCATGACAGAAAAAGCATTTGTGGCAAGTGAGATTTGCGGTTGGTCTCTACCACCACCAAGCTTCACTTAAACGGAGGTAGGTTAGCAGGTGATACGGGACAATTGGATCTGCTGGCTTGATTTCCATCTGCTCTGGCCATGAATGAGGAACAGATGCCCACGCTGACATCATTAGGTGTGCCAGCCTCCTCTGGCACCAAAGACTATGAAGTGCTCCTAACATTTTTTCTTCATCTCTTCTACGCTGAAAGCCTCAAGAGTCTGACATGAGAAAAACGCTTTCATTCTGGGCTTTACGTGGTGTGCTCCAGGTTTTCACCCTTTCTACTTTGTTCCTGCATCAGACTTCAGGTTTTCACCCTTCTTACTTTGTTCCTGCATCAGGCTTCAGGATGACAGGATGAGAAGAGCTTTTCAGGTGCTGCTCAAGTTTTTTTGTAGTTGAGAAGTGAGGGGAGTGTTCCGCAGCATGGTCTGATGAAAGTGTTCACCCCAGTTTTCATGATCTACCAGCATGCTGGGCTATATCTTTGTTGAGACTGAGGATGTTATGTTTCCATCTTGTTCAGTCTGCTCTGAAAGCAAGTGCACTTCTGGCTTTGGAAGCCATCAGTTTCTCTGTGACTTGTTGCAGTTCACGGTTAGACTTGATGATCTCAAAGGTCTTTTCCAACCTATGAAAACTGAAGTGACTATTTACCTAAAGCTTTCAAAATCATAATTTGCTTTTCAGATAGGTGCTGGTGATCCTGTGGTCCTGGTCATAGTTAGTATTTGTGAAATTAAAACATCAGTTCTTTTAATTTTGAATTTAATTTGTGTTTCAACATTTCTTGCAGTTATATTTTAATCATTCCTACCATAAAATGATGAGATTTTGCCTAAACTAGGCATCTGATTAATCTTAAATAAAGTTCAAATGGTTTGACTTTTCATTTTCCTCCTAGAGCAGAGCGCAGGCTTTTCCATCTCACCTCTCTTGGGGGACCAGCCTGGGTTCCCTGCTGGGAAGGCTTGTCCAGCCACCGCGGGCTTCACGTGAGCAAGGTTACACTGATGGATGAAATTATATCAGGCTAAAAAGTCCCCTTAAAAGGCATTTTTCTTCAAGAGTGCAAAGCAAAGTATATCCCATATACCACAACAGCGTGTGAGACTTCATTTACGGTGTGCTCAAGCCCAGGTGCATCCTCAGGACAGGGCTTGAGGAGATGCGATGAAATGAGTTTTCAGCTCTCAGATGATTTTCACTGCAATAATATTTTAATACAATAATCTGGAAAAAAATGCAAACTTCATTTTCAACAGCATTGGTTCAGAGTGGGTAAAGCTTTCTAAACGTCAAAGCCAAGAGGCTGGTGCGGGGGTCTGTGGTACGTCCACTGGTGGCTGTTTGCAAGAGCAGGTTAGAGAACATCTGGCAGGGTGTTCTTTCCTCAGTGCCATGGGTCGGATTAAATAACCTCTTGATCATTTTTCAGGATTTTTATTTCTAGGTTCTGAATGGCACCAAATGTCTACGAGTGAGCAAAATTTCATAGAAAACGGGTTTCCACTTTCACCCATCACTAATCACTGCACTCAGAGGAACGTGTTGTCAAATAGCAGATGGCATATTATTCTGGAAATAACTGATCAACATATGTTTACTTTATACATAAAGACTATGCTTGAAATATGCAAAAATTATTTCATGTATATATAAAGAAATACTGTTTTCAAAAGGCTCAGCTCCCAGAGGGCACAATTAGCAGATTCAAATATATAGGTACAAATCAAAGTTCTGCATCTCTGCCTGATTTCCACTCCTTTGAGTTGTGACTCTCTTGTTAAAGAATTTCCTGTTGTAGTGAACAATCATTTTGGGTTAGAAAAATTCCCTATTCTTAATGTTATTTGTGTTCCATCTGCTCCTGAAAATTCAGGTACTGTACTGGTACAGGAGGACTTAAAATCCAGACAGAGAGGATGGGGGTCAGAAAAAGGTTGGGCACACAAGGAGTATGCAGGTCAGCTCCACGGGGAAAAGGCGTAAGCTTCTCCCTTTAGTGCCTAAATTTGAATTGCAGCTGCGAATTGCTCCTGACTCTTGTTTTTCACTTTCTGAAATCGAGAGTACTGAATGCATTTTGAAGAAAATATATCAGAGAGATATTTTTTGAGAGCTATATAAACAAAGAGATCTGTATTTATGTCCCTCTTGGAGCAGGTCTGAGGTCCCACTGGGGGAGCAGCATGACTCCCCTCTCACCACCCTGCGTGTCCCCGCAGCGGCTGAGGACGTGGGAACGTCTCGGTGGCTCCATGCTCAGGACTGAGAATTGCTTATTTCTGCTACTTCTGCTTTTCGGCGATAAATATCAGGAGGCTCACAAGCGTGGTCGGATTCCTCTCTGCAACAAATTTCTTCTCTGCACCAGAGATGTATATACCAAAAAGATACGCTGTCTGCTCCCGGCCAGCTTGCTGTGCAGGTTTGCAAGCACCACGCACTGCCTCTGCCTTCTTTATGCTTCAGTATTTTAAGGATTACCTTCTATCGCTTGAGACATGCATCAGGCAAGAGCCATTTGTTAGCAAAAGAAACGGAAACCAGAATAAATAACCCAAACCTCTCGCTTTCATCCAACCCACCTGCAGAAACAGTCAGTGCTTTGCAAACCCCACGGGCAGCAGCAGAACTCTGCTTGCACTCAGTTCGAGGTAAGGTTGTTGACATGCCTGCACACCTTTGCTAATGAATGTCCAAATAATTAAAATCCCCCCTTGACCACCAGTTCTTCTGTGCTAGACAGTTCTGTCAGGTGGCTCCAGAACAGATCCTCCACTGATTTCTTTGGTTTGGTGGGACCAAACATACGTCCCCAGCATGACCGCAGCAAAGTCCTTTCCCCTTTAGGCATCACCTGGAGATTTGCAGCTGGTCCAGCTACCTCAACGACCTCCATACAAAAGTATTCCTTTAAACGGGAGAAGTGAAGAGTCCGTCATCTACTGATGTATGTCTCTAAGAACTCATTGCAATTCTCCTTTGATTCCACATAATTCCATACTCAGAAATATGAATGTGCCCAGAAAAAGGCATTTTCTTTAAGTCATACAACCGTTTCTTTCTAATACTTGTAGGTATATAGGACGTATAAACCACATGTCCTATATCAAGTAACATAAAAAGATCTGCCTTTTACTTTTCTCTCTGAAGTACTCTGTTTCTACCAGACCTTTGAAAGGATAACTCCTTTCCACCCAAACGTCTCTGCGGGTAGGGAGAGTCCCCCTTGCAGCTCTGATTTGGGGAGCCGTCTGTAGGCACCCGTTACAGCCGTGTCAGGAAAAGCGTGGAGTTTCCTGCAGACCCTCTCCTTCCGTTGCATTTCTCCAGTAGTTCTCCTCAAGGCAGTGACGTACTGTAAATAATCCGGACTTGGAAGACAACGTGAGAACCTCATCCTGTTGTAGCCCTTTTGCTTATCCCCTGGTTCTCATGTGGTTTTAATTAAGAGGAGTTTTTCTTGTGTGTTGGCCATGGTATTGTAAGATGTGGAAACACCTGGTTTCTGGGAAGAAAGCTACAAGTCCAAGCAGGGCTCCATCAGAATCATGTTTACATGCTGGAACAGTTAATTGAACCTTATATTGTTTGCATGTGACATTTTTAACTCAAAAACCTGATAATTTGATAATGTTGGAAAAAGCAAAAGTCACTCTAGACTAGAAAGCAAAGGTACTGAATACACAAAGTCATCAATGTATAGGAAAATACTTTATTGTCATGTTTTAAGTGGGTAACTAGTTTACGCAGCCTGAATTGTAAAGACAGCAGGATAAGTCTGTATGAGCAGTAGCAATATTTTCTGTAGGGGACACTAAGCCATTGCTCTGAATTGTGTGGCAATCCTGCAGCCGCCCGCGGGAGAAGCTCCGCTGCGGTCAGTGCTGAGCAGGGCTGCAGAAAGCTTGGGCACACACCGGGACACACGATGGGAATGATGCACAGCTGGCATCAGTGGAGACTGGCCACGGGAACACCTCTGCATGGGAAAATATTCTTTGTGGGATATTTCTAGCAAATACCTCACAAAGGATAGATTGCTGGTCGGAGAGCAGCCAAAAAAAAGTTTAGGACAAAGCAATGAGGACAAAAAAAAAAAAAAAAAGAGATTTTTCCTGTAGCATTTCTTAACAGCTGCTTGGAATTTAGAGGCAGTTATATCATGCTTAATATCCATCAGTGGATCTATTTTTCCTGAGTTTGTCAAGGCCTTTTGAAACTACTTATAATTTGGTTTCTGCAATAGTCTGTGGAGGAGTGAATTCCACAACTTAATTATGTACTACGTGATGAACTCCCCCTTCAGCTTTATTTTCGGCTTAATGCCTAATAATTTCACAAGATAACCTATAACCTGTGTAATGAAAAATTGTTCTCGCTCTTTGTTTCTCCCAACCCCAGCGCTTGTCTCCCTGCTCTGTCACAGCCCATCCCCAGAGCATTTTTTTTCCAGGCTGAACAAACCTGGCATGTTCCGGCACTCGGCAAGAAACCGTGCACTGTGGCCGAGCATCTCCGACGTACATCTCCGTATCCCTTTTCCTCCCCTGCCTCCTCCCTGGGCACCAGTCCCGTGCCCGCGGTTTGGGGACGCGTGCTTGTCCCACGTGCGTTGCTTCGGTTGGTCGACACTGAGTGCCATCGGCCTTTCTCTTGCCAAGTCGTTCTGCGCTGTGAAATGTTTTGTTCATGAACTTCAGTTTTGACAGTGAATAATTTTGATAACGTCACGTTAGCAAATTTTGCCCCCTTGCACGTCTCCTTGCCTGCAGCATTAATGACGGTCCTGACGAGCTTGCACTCTTACGTGTGTAATTTGAAGAAAAATATTAAGAACCTGCACGCCAGCGCCGTGGCACTCTTGCCCCCTTGTTTGCCTGCTGCTTGTCGTCTTCTCCCTACGAAGTCATCCAGGAGAGAGACTTTCCTCCTTTCCTACAACAGGTTCTTTTCTCCAAAGCTCTTAATGAAAAACGTTTGTAATGCCCAATACGCGACACTGACCGACCCGCCTTTACTCAGAGATGTTGGCTTCATCAAGGGGCTGCAACGGACTTTTGAGGCACAACTTTACCGTAGCAATATGAACCTACTCATTCTTTTTTAAACAGTTTATTTCACTTTGCTTGGTTCTTTTTTCCCACCTTCCTTATTTGCCAGCGGTTTACCCACTGTCTCCCAGTATTGTTTGGCTTACATCACCTATTGCAGTAGTGAAATTTTGTAACTCAGCTGAATTGTTTCTAATTATATATGTCTTTTGAGCATTGGGCTGGTTCCTTTACAGTGCGAGATCTGCAACTGCTCTAATACAGAACTTGCTCTTATTTAACGCCTAGCTCGATACATTTTGGGGATTTCTAATTGAAGTGCCTCAGGCTCTGATTCTGTTGACTTCAGTGAGGTTAGAATTAGGTCAGGAGGTATTTTCTCAAGCTGTTTCAAGGTAAAAGCAGTTAGCTCATTTCTGCCCACTTTTTTTCATACACAAGTTGCACAGTTTCACAAATACAATACAGAGCTCAACTGTGGCCTTCTACACTACAGTTGTAATTGGATTCATAAATCCAATTACGGCAGTTTATGGGGAGCACAACCTGAGCACAGATTTCTCTTTTTCATCATTTTTCCACTTTCCATCCTCCACATCCCTGACTCTGAGACTGCTGGAGGAGTGACACAAGCAGAAAGAGTGGGCAGGTGACAGCCTGCTGAGGTGTTAACTCCTGGAGGAACGTGGTGATTTCTACACACAGGCTTCCTCATGCAACACAGACCTTGCAACCAGAGCAAGCTGTAAGCGTGGTGCGAAGTTTTATCAAGTTCTTTCCTGTGGAGGTGGATTATGTGTGTGAGCCAGACAAAAGTTTAGGAGCACACATCCATCCTGCAAGCAGACATCTGAGGAGTCGTACGCATCTGCAACAGCCTGGACGCCAGGGACGGCTGCTGCCATCGCATCACAGCACAAAGCCGATGGGGACCGGTACCCATGAGCAGATTCATACCCATCCTCAGGGGTAACTTCCATCCTGGGCTGCCCACAGAAACGGTGGCTGCAAATTGTGCTAACTCCGAGGTGACGGCTACCTCAGCTCCGCTGGAAATGATCTTGGTGGCCAAAACTTCCAGAACTGTGTAGGAATTGGAAAGATGGCCCCAAGAGGAATGGGTCCACCTGCCCTTGGGTATGGTCCAGCTTGGGATGAACACATTTCATCCCAGTAAAGCTGAAACGCTTGGGTGTTTTTGTTAGAGACAGAAGGCCTGGAAACAGCATGCCTGTGGATGATGCAAAAGCGAGATTTCCTGGTGAAAATTCAGAGGGTTTTTGGTCTTCTGAGCAGTGGGTGGGTTGGAACAGATCAAATCTGGGTGCCTAAATCCCACGCGATAAGGGCCTAAAGTGGTAAACGGATGTTTGGCTGGATTCTTATTTCAGTATAAATATTGGCATCTTCCTTCTCCTCTCGCAGAACCTCACGCAGATTGCTCCCGTGGTCCTGCGTTGCTTTGATGTTTCTGTTGAGCCTGAGATGAAGCCTAATCCTGTGGCTCAGTCCTTCTTCGTGCATCGTTAGTGCTGCAATGTTGCACCAGGAAAACAAAGTTTGTGTCACTCTCTTTTGCTAAAATCATTGGTACAGCTTCTTCTGAAGAACAGAGTGATTTATTCATGATTTTTCTAAACAGGTTTTCATGTCGTTTAATTGAAATCCAAAATAATGATCAAAACCGTGGTACTTCATAATATCTAATGAAGATCCTCCATGTGCAAACCCAAGACTGTTTTCAGATGCTTTTACAAAATATGTTTGGTAAAAATCCCGAACCTCACCATCCAAACAACCTTAAAAAGTCCCTGTCTAACACATGTAGGTGTGCCATTCTCCTGTGCTCATTGTAGTGAAAACCCAAGTGGCTACTTCAAACGTTAAATTTTACTTTCTTGGCAGGAAATTATTGTAATTTTGAGAACTTTTACCTTGGCGTTATTTCATAAGTAGATGAGAAAAATTGATATTGTTGTTGGTCTACTTTCAAAGAACAAAATTTCAAAGTGATTGATAAGTATTTTATATATATATCTATGTATATACATAGATATCTAGCTCTAACCTGAAACAGCCAATAGTAATCACTCAAAGGAGGAGAGAAAGAGGGAAGAAGATGGAAGAATTCTCTTGCTTTTATACCTTTTCCATAGGGAGAAAAAACAACCTCAGGACTGTAGTCCCCAGCAAAAGCACTTTTCTGAATTCCCTAGCTGAGGAATGGAGATTTACTACTCAGCAAACGCAAATTGATTTCCACAAAATGTCACACAAGGAGATGATCTCTCTCCCCAAAGGGCTCCTTCTGAAATATGAAACAAGAGGCAGAAGATAAATACATGAGCAGTGGAGGAAGGACAGTGGTCAGCATGGCGAGCCATGGCCTGAGCACATCAGCAAGCGACCTGAGCTTTAGCCTCTCCATCTGCTTACGTGTTCACTCTTCCATTACATCTCTTTGTCTCACCCTGATGGTTGCAATGCATAGCCTGGATAACCACTCGCCATTCCCTTCCTCACCAGAACTAGCTTGCTGTAGTCTTTTCCGAAACAGGAATTTTGGGCTTTGCTATGGCTGTTCTTGCGGCACTGAAGGAGCAGTGGAGCCACCTTCAGCCATATCTTAGACGGAGGAATATTGTTCCGCTGCTCGATGCAGGGGCACCTGCAGCTCCTCCGCCCTGCTGTTCTTTCACTTGCAGAGGAGCGATTCCTTCTTCGTGGCTGAGGACACCGGGGTGAGCGCGCTGGGCACTGGGGAGGGCTGCTGCAGCAACGGGGCACGTGGCAGATCTTCCATCCGTGGACAGAGCGTTTGGGAATTTTACTCAGGAAGGCTTGAGAAGTCCATAGGGAATCTCTGCAGATTGTGACTTTGTGGCTTTTCTGAGAGCAGCAAAAAGATTGGCTGTGTACTTTACCCCACGGTCAATCCTTCACAAAAGTTTGAGACCCCCAGGGAGTACTAGAGGCTTGCAAAGGAAGGAGAAAATGGCACTTTTTTTCTCCAGTAGCATTTTTTGAAACACTTTGTCCTCTATATGCTCCCGTTCAAGCTGTATAAACCCACAGTATTGGAATTGCAACAGCCTTGGACCTTCAGGCAGGTTGATGGCTTTGCATTGGGTGGATTTACCGTCGGGGTGAAATACCACTGGAGTGGTGCTCAGATGACCCCCTGAACAACCAAATGTAATTGCATCTTTACAACATTGCAAAGAAATAGAATTTATTGCAAGAAAATTCAAAAAGCCAAAGAAACTTGCAAGGTTTGTAAGAAAAATACTGATTTTTCAAACCCCACCTGTGTACTAACCCGAAATCCTTCCTGGGTAAGGCTGCTCCACAGCCGTGGTGGCACACGGTGAGATGTCATTGGGAAACCGGAGAACTGCAGAAAACGTGGCTGTTGTCTGTCCGCCTTGTGAGAGTAGATCATTTGGTGGCTGCTCGTGCAAATGCCCGGCAATGCACAAGGACATGACCTACTTGCTGGGGCTGGCGCCCGGCTCCCTCGGCGTGCGGCTCCCAGGGTGGCACGCTCCCATCCTCCAGCTGGAGAGACAAGCGGCACGGCGGCCATCAGCTGGGGCTGAACCACCGCTCCTCCTGCCTTTGCTTTCGGTGTGGTGCTCCGGGCTTTTTACAGATCCGTCGGAAAGAGCGGGGGTACGGCAGAGCTCATCGCTGTAAACGGCTTGGAAAGCTCGATCCATTCCAGTTTATTGTAACCAGGTCCTGTCACTCCTGGCAGGGCTTACGGAGTTTATGTTGGGTGCATATCGCAACGGCTATAGCGTGGAGCTTTTGCTTCTACATCTTAAGTCTTCATTTGCTTCCTCGGGCATTTTTCTTTTCAATAATTTAGTGTTCTTGTGTTATTAATTCACTAAAAAAAAATATCTTTTTTTAACCAGTGCTTGCATTATAGCTCAACATATATGTGCTGATTTAGAATTAATAAAACTTTGATTTTGTGCCATGAGCTAGGAGTGGGGTTTTGTTTGCACTGAGATTTGGGTGGAAATTTGTTTCTGTACTTCTTTATCTAAATTATTTTTCTTTGTCTTACTGCTGTAAAAGATGTTATATGCTGTACGAGCAGTAATATTTAACTGACAGAGCAAATTAAAAAGGGATTTTCAGCTGTACATACAGCACAAATGAGGCACACAGTTCATCTACGTCTTTTAGGCAGCCACAGGGTTCTTAATATTTTTCTTCAAATTACGCACATAAGAGTGCAAGATTGTTAAGGAGCAGTATTGGCTCATGAATTACAGTTTCCCTGTCAGCTGCAGATTGTGAGAAGCCATCCCTGCCGAAATACTCTAAAGGAGACGTTTCTCCAGAATAAGCTGAGCAAAACAAACAAGCTGGGTGATGAACTAACGGTTTTTAAAACCTGAATTAATTTTGCAATTAAACACAAACGAGGAAAAAAACACCCCAAAACCCGGGTTATTAGCGCAGGTTTGGGGTACGGAGCACGGCTGGGAGCGGGGCACGGCTTGCCGGGAGGACTGCGGGGGACGGCTGGGGGCAGCGGGGGGCGATGAAGGGGTGCAGGGCATGGGGGGCAGTGTGGGCGCCCGGCTA
>VXBL01003092.1:148156-161041 GCA_013400195.1 Aramus guarauna
TGGGGGGTTGTGGGGGTAGCGGTGGGGCCGGGGGGCACACAGCCAGGCAGCAGCGGCCGGTTGGTGACCTCACAGTGGTGGGGGCTTCTGGAGGAACCCTCCTGCCCCACACCACCACCACCTGCCCCACACCACCACCACCTGCCCCACGCCATCACCAGCTGCCCCACGCCATCACCAGCTGCCCGGCAAGCCCCCGCCATGGGCAGAGGCTGGCCGACGTGCCCCCAGATCTGCTGGGGAGCGAGGGGGTGAGTGTCCGGCACTCCCCGACCCGGAGACCCTCGGCGGGTGTGAGGGAGCCCGTCCCGGCACCATGCACGGGTGCGGAGGGTCTCACCTGCATCAGCCCTCAGACCAGCAAGGAGGTGGCAGTCAGGAGCCACCGGCCAGTCACAGTCGGAGCAGGACGGTGCTGGAAGAAACACCAAAATCCCCTGCTCGAAAATCTGAGGGCAGCTTCAATACAGAGAATAAACTGGTAAATAGAGTGGAAGAGGAAATTTCAGATATGCATCCTGAACCGGCTGCAGCAGAGGGGCAGGCATGGCGGAGCAGCAGCCAGCAGGCGTGGGCACAGGACCAGCGGCACAGCAGCCAGCACCTCACGGGACCAGAGCCGGCAGGTGATGCCCGAGAGCCGGGGGCACAGGAAGCCCAGGAGAGGGAAGGTTCCCGCTGTAAGATGGGTGATGTGGTTCAGCACCCTGGCAGTGACGTGAGAGTTTCTCAAAGGCAGGAGCTTGGGGGCCAGATTTCCGAGCTGCAGCAAACCTGCAGACCTGCCCTGGAGCAGGAGTCTCGGTGGGAAGCATCCCAGTGGTCCCTCGGGCAGGACTCGTGCCACAGCCCCCAGCGGGTCTCCAGGGGGGGCAGCTGGCAGTCGCTGGAGCCAGACTCCTGCCTGGGGGACGAGCCGTGGCAGAGCGGATGGCAAGCCCTGCGGCAGCAGTCGCCACTCAGCACAGACTCCAAGGAAAGGCTGGAACAAGTGCAGAGGGTGGCCTACAGCCCCGAGGAGGGGATGACCTGGGTCAGCCAAAAAACAACCAGAGAAGTAACCAACAGGAGCCAGCAGACGAGTGAAGTTTGGAGCAAGAAGGCTCTGGCAGACATCCTGAAGCCCCCTGCTCAAAAATCCAAGAGCAGCATTGATACGGGGAATAAACCAGTAAATGGGGTGGAAAAGGAAATTCCAGACAAACATCCCGAAACAACAAGGCAGCCAACAAGGCAGGCGTCACAGCGTGGCAGCGAGAAGCTATCGCGGCAGGAGTCACGGTGCAGCAGCCAGCAGGTCTCAGGGCAGCAGTGGTGGCATGGCACCGAGCCGGTACCCGGGCAGCAGTCACGGGGCAGCAGCCTGCAGGCATCGGGGCAGCCGTCACGGCGTGGCAGAGAGCAGGTACCAGGGCAGGAGCCACGGCATGACATCAAGCCGGTATCGAGGCAGGAGTCACGGCGTGGCAGCGAGCAGGTACCAGGGCAGGAGCCACGGCATGACATCAAGCCGGTATCGAGGCAGCCGTCACGGCGTGGCAGTGAGAAGGAGTTGGGGCAGCCGTCACGGCGTGGCAGCGAGCAGGTACCAGGGCAGCAGCCACGGCCCCTCCAGCCTGGAGAAGAGGGGTTAGAGCAACCTGACAAGCAAGGTGAGGGCTGTGCTTTGCCCTCTGACAGCAGCCTGCTGCTGGTGCTCCAGCTGGAGTGCAGCAATCTCCAGGGAATAGAGCTTGTGGTGGAGGAGCAAACTGCTGAATCTCGGAGGAAAAGAAATCAGGGAAGAGCAGAACGCACCTCGCAGCCGTCCCAGGGCTCCGCAGCTGGCCTAGGGGAAGCGGAGCGGACCTGCGACCTCCTGTCTCTAGAGGGAGGGACCTGGGTCAACAGAACAGGGAAAATCCTGATCAGCTGTGACGAAGAAACGGGTGACACCGTAATTCAGAGAATCCATGAAATGGCTCAGCTCCCTGCTGGGCAGCAGTCCCAGAAGGAAGGGGCAACCGGCGTCCCCGAGGCGTGCAGTGGAGCAGAAGTGCTGCAAGCGGTGGGACAGCAGACCTGGCAGAGCGGTGGGGCAGGCAGGAGCAGAGAAGCTGCCTCTGGGCTCCCCACCACCTCCCACAGCCCCAGGGGTGTGCTGAGCATGGCCGTATCCATAGAAGTGGTCCACGAGGCTCAGCAGACGCAGAGTGTTATTTCTCTAGATGAAGGGCTGTGGCTCAGGAGAAGAACAGGCAAATTACTGAAGAACAAAAGCCAGCAAACAAGTGGCACTGCTCTGCAGAAAGGCAGCAGCACGGTGCAGGAGCGGGGGGAAGCGGGATGCTGCGGCGGCGGGAGGGCAGCCGGAGGCTGCACATCGGGGCAGCAAGAGGGGGGCAAACCCCAGACTCAGCCGTCAGCCGTGGATGTGGCAGAACTCCAAAGGCAAAGGTCCCAGCGCAGCAGCCGGCTGTCTCACCACAACTGACAGGGAACAGCCGAAGAAATCCCAGCGCCAGCCCCAGCGGTGAGGGTGGCCGGGCTCGGGATTGCAGAGGTTTGAAGAGGAACCGGGTGACAAAAATCAGTAGCCTGAAGAGTAGCACACATAATTCTGTCTGGTGCTTGGAAAGCTTTTTCTCCTACCAGCCCAGGAGACCAGGACTGCGTGTAGGCTGGCGGGGGTAAGGGCAGGGGTGCACAGGACACGCCAGCCTCTGCTCTCCCCCCTCACCCCAGCCGCCCTGCTCTCCCTGCAGCCTTGCTGGGACAACCCCGCGCACAGCCCTGCCCCGGCCGTGGAACCTGTTACGTTTATAGCAGTGTGATGGCTCAGCGCCGCTGTGAAGCTGTTCCGAAGATCACCAGTATGCCACCATAGTTTATCCTGTTTAACAGCTTCCTCTTGATGTACTTTAGGAAGAGAGACGGCGCTCACCTTCCGGCTGTAAAACACCGGTCAGAGGATCTGAACGACGCTCGTTGCTGTACAGGTCTGCACGCTGCTCACGGGGGTCGTGGTCTCCAGTACCCTCATCTCAGCTGCGCCCCACCAGTAACGTGATGCACGAACCCCGTCCGCATGGGCATTGGCATTAAACGCTCCAGGGTGCTGGGTCAGCTCCTCCTCAGCCCCGCGTGGTCCGTGGACACGGCGGCGGTGCTGCCTGGCTGAGCCTGAGTGTTTCCCAGGTTTTGTTTTGGTTTCTGCCGAGCTCAGCAGCAAGGCACGGGGCCAGGAGCTGCTTCACGGGCGAGAAGAGCAAACCCCCTCTGTGAGGAGTGGCAGCGGGGAAGAGATGCTTGCGGGTGATGGGGAAGAGGAGCCGGCAGAGCCGGCGTGGGGCCAGGGGATGCTGAAACCATCATCTAGGACATGAAAAGAAAAGGAAGAAAAGTGAAGACCGAAAATGACAGCACAGGAAAGATTGAGCTGCAAGGTGTCAAAAGGAATAAACCTCCATAAAATAGAAAAAATAATTAAAACCCCACAAACAGCCCTACGTAGTCACTGAAGTTATCCTCCTTATTTTTGTCTGCAAGTCAAAGTCCCCTACCGCACCCTGTTTTCCCGTGCACGAGCGTTTGCTGTGCAGTGGTAGTTGGGTTTGCACTTCAGCAGCCTCCTGCCATGGGTTGCAGCTGGAGAACAGGCTCCACAATATCTAGTATCTGGATCTGCTGGCTCCTTGTCTCCTGAAATGGCCCCACTTGTCCTTCAACCTCTCCTTTAACACTTTTTCACCCATAAGTGGGGACAAAAATGCTTTCTTTTCTCTTGTGCTTTGCTCAGATGATGAAAATTTCAGGAGAGCAGTCGTCTTTGTCCATGTACAATGCTGAAAGCAAAGGTCTTCTAAACCCAGCAGAGGCCTTTGGCTAACTAAAAAAATGCCCCGAACACTTATTCCGCTGGGGAATATTTTTCTTCCAGACCAAACTGCAGCATCCTCTCCTCTGCTGGCAGCTGGGACAGGTTTGCAGTGTGTGCTGCAGAGGGAAGAGGATGGGGGGAAGCTCAGCTCAGGTAGAAGTTGATAATGCAGCCCCAAAGCAAAGCCTGGCTTGCGACATCTCCCATCAAAATTGGAACAGAAAAGCAATATATTCTATTGCAATATATTCTATTGCAATATATTCTGTTGTAATATATTCTATTGCAATATATTCTATTGCAATATATTCTATTGCAATATATTCTACTCTACTCTACTCTACTCTACTCTACTCTACTCTACGGTACTCTATTCTATTCTATTCTATTCTATTCAAAAGGCCCCTTTCCCTCCCTGCCTGTCACCCCACGCTGCCTGTGCTGGGTGCACTGGCCTCTGCAGCGCAGCCGGGAGGGACGCAGGGCTCCCTACCTCTTGCTCTGCTTTCCCCCGCACAGCTCTAGCTGCGGTCTTGCAGGATTTAGCTCTTTCCTAAAGCACCAGCTCCCCAATTCTGAAGATGCTGTGAGCTTTTTACCCTGCCACACCACTTTTCAAAGGTTGCTTTAAATCCAAAGCAAACCCTCTGCTTGTAGCGTCAAGATTTAAAACAGAAATCCTAAAGACTGCAATTCCAGAAAGACAACAGAAGGTCCCAAGAGTTACTATTGTTTTTTTAGATTCCATGACTTCAAGCCAATTTCATGAACATTGGCAGCCTTTTAACTTAATTTCATACACTTAGATGTGGTTTTATTTCTGAAGGGCTACATAGTGCTCTTGGTTTCCTTCCTTGAACCTGTATTTTTATGTTTTTATGGATTTTAAAAGAAATTTACAACAGCACTAAGCTATTGCTTTTTGAAGTGGGGGATTCAGAGAGAAGTGAGCATAGAAGTATAGTTTGTGTTGGAAATCTGCATCCTACTTTAAAATGCAAGTCCATTTGAAGTTCTACAAAAGACAAAATGTTAGAAACCTGTAGCATGACATGAAAGTAACTAGAAATACATACAAATCTAAAATAGAATTTCTAAGTATAAAAGGCAAAAGTGTTTCTTAATGAGGGCTCCCAGGCTCCCTGGGTTACTGCCAATCTTCCAGATATGCCATGAGCTGCCACCGCTGTGCCCTTATCCTCCAGCTTCAAGCTGAGAGCTCTCTTTATAAGGCAGTTTGCACCAGCTATTGACCAATTATTGAGGCTTTGTGGGACCCATTTGTGTCTGGGAGCCGTGTCTTGATCCATCTCCCATAAAATCATCTTATTTTCAAACAATGACGGTGCCTACGCAGCATGCTGCACACTCGTTCCCCAAGATATGGGTGTAGAATAATATTCTTGTGGGATTTACAATAAAACTGAAAGTACAGAGGGTTAATGTTTCTTCAGGAGGTGGGAAGCATCACAAGCAGTTGGCCGGTCATCACAGCGGGAGGAGCTCAGCCATCAGGTCCCTCAGCTGAGCAGACATTTGAGCTTTTGCCGTTTTCCAGCCTTTCCTGTGCTCCCGACCCTTCCTTTGGGGTGGAAACCACCAACTCACCTGCGCGGACGCTGAAGGGGCTGGTGCTTAAACAAAACTACTTCGCGTTGGATGAAGCTCTTCCAGCCTAGCTGCAAGGATGCAAAATGGTGACGTCCCCAAACACCAATGTCTCTTTTGGCTGATGGCTGCTCCTTGAGGCTACACGGATCTGGCGGGTGTTGTGGCCAGTGCTGATGGCCAAATGTGATCAGGGAAGAAATTTGGCACTCTCTTGTCACACTTGTTTTGCACTATTAAAGCTGATGTGACCATAATGGAAGGGTAAATGAGCTCGAGTCCAGGCTGTTCATCGACTGAGGCTCTCACAGTTCATTATTTCCAGAATTAGGATCTCCAGACGGTTCCTTGCAGATTTCTTTCGGAAGGAAACAGCATCTGCTGGTTTGCATTGTTGCCACTGGAAATCATATTTTAAAAAGACCACTTACTTGTTATCATCTCACTGCTCCGTGCCTTACCTTGTGTGCAAAATGACTTTGATAAGCTTTTAAAAAGACTTTGGTAAGACTTTAAAAAGACTTTGGTCTAGTTAAGACTTCAGAATTGTACTTAAGTCCTACGCTGATTGAGGCAGAGTTAGGAAAATGCATGCTAACAATAATTCCATGTCAAAGCAGTCCAAGGATTTTAAAAATGAAATGTTTGTAAAGGTTACTGTGCATCAGTTTTCTTTGGACTTCAAATATGTTCTGCATTGCAAAAAAAAAAAAAAAGGGGGATTTTGGGGAATAGCTTGCTGCTGACGGGGGTGGCCGAAAGGACTGACCCAGGAGGAGGTTCTGTACCAGCTGTCGCAGGTGGGATGAGCACAGGGAGAAGCGGGGACGGAGGGTCGGGGGACGACAGCGTAGCCAGTTTTATTTTTCTGTGTGGCTCACCGAACGGATTGGGGAAGGTTTTCAGAGGCACAGGGATGAGACGGCATCTGCCTCTGCGACCCCAGCTCTTCACAACGACAGCCTTGTCTCAGTGTTTCTGTCTTCTCTTTGCTCCCTGCCCCTGCTTAATGTCACCTTCGGATGGGGACGTCTCACCGGGTGCGAGCACACCAGCGCAGCGGGTCCAGCCGTGCGGCTGCACTCCCCCAGAGAGAGAAAAGAGCGATGGCCACGCAACGTCCCAGAAAGGTTGCAATTTTGGTAAAAAGAGTATTAACTATTAACGGCTGTCTGAGTACTAGCGGATCTCTTATTTTATAACTAACTGGGAAATTTTAAAGCTAAGCTTCGTCTGTTTTCGTGTAAGCTCTCAGAGTTTCACAGATGCTCGCAGACACATTGCTGTCAGATGTGGAAACCTGTTGTCTGCCGCTGGCAGTGCGAGGTGACAGCCAGCGTGACACAACCCGCTCACGCTTTTCCCTCGCCCCGTTTGAGCAGAGAAACCTCAACTGTTCATAGAAAATCCTGGTCAAATGGCCGCATACTCAAAATATATGAAGGTAGCTCCTAACCAGCAAGGGGAACCACGAGCTACCTCTGCCTTTGGAAAAATCTGCATTTTGCACGGGGTGAGAAGAAGCCTCCGCTGTGGAGGAGAGCCAGCCCGCTGCCAGGCACGGTGCAGGGAGCTCCTTCGCCTGGAGGCTGTTGGGATGTTTCCTGGTGATTGACATTCAAAGCAAGGAATTCAGGCTCAAACAACTAGAAGGACGGATGAAAGTATCCATGGGATCATTCCTCTGCAGCTGGCAGTTGATACACATTAACTGTCGATGCGCCTGATTTTGATTTGGAGCATCCTCTCACAGCTGAAATCTAAGGCAGGTTCTCCAGCTGAAGTTGAAATGGGAGTGAAAGCAGCGGAGTTATTTACTGAGGTTTCTACAAAAGGAAGGAGGACGCATCATGCCAGCTGGCCATCACAGGGACAAAACATATGGGATGGGGAGCTCCTGCCTGTTCCTGCAAAGGCCGTCTGAAAACACCTTGCCTTTTCTGAGCGTCTCTCCCAGTCCCTCTGCACACCCCAGCCGTGCTGCTGAAGCCGGTGAGAAGAGGCGCTCGCTGTGGCACGCTCCAAACGCACGCGGAGCAGGCTGCTGCGGATGCAGGAGGAACTGCTGCTGCTGGCGCGAGTGTGAGCTGTTTGCTTGACGCTGGCCAGGAGCTGAGTCCTAATGCTGGCACGCATGAAAAGAAATACCTGTTCGGACTCTGGGATTTGGCATCAGCAATTCTGTTTGTGAGCTCTCAGGTTAGTGAGGAGGGTAGAGTTCAAATGATTTTACACGGTTGGAATGGTATGATATTACCCCTTTGGAGCAGCTTTTTAAAAATTATTTTTTTCTGAAATTGCAATGCGTACACGTTTCTGGAGGGCTGCTCATTTTATTAAATATGTCTGCCATAATGCTCAATGGCCTTGTACTGAACAAGCAAAATGAAAAAAGCAAACTACTTGTTAGTAATTAGAGTAGAAACTCTGTGTTCCTTCTTTAGCTTATTTGAGCTCAGGAAAATGTTCCTTGACGAAACCTAATGAGCTCGGTGTGACAGTCGGCATGGAGAGGTGCTTGGGAAGCGTGTGTTACCAGAAGACATCTCGGAGCTCTGCCCTATTGAAAAGGTACTTAAGATGTAGCCGGGTTGTGGCCTGTAAGTAAATCAATGCGTAGAACACTTCTATTTTAGGAGACGAGTTTAGCCCTGGGGCATGGGCAAAACAGGCGGCAGAGGATGCGGCGTGGAGGAAGCAGCAGGAGAAAGAGCGGAGGAGTGAAAACTGCCCCCCCTTCAGCTCTCCGGCTATGGAGTCGTCCCGTATTTTGGAGAGGGCGTAGAGTAGGACTGGGGTGGGGAGATGGTGGGAATGCCGGCAGGGAGGCAGAGCGCTGTGGCTCGGGGATGAGCTGAAACTGAGGTGCCCTCGGAGAGGGACAGGCAAAGGGAGGGTTGTTTGAGTCTGTAGGTCTTGTGTTTATATGTGTAATCATTTTGTGGATCTAATTCCTAGGGTGCCAAGAAGGTAAAGTAGATATATTATTGGTCTGTTGCTTTTATTTAAATTAAAAAATATGCATGTAACACCATTTTGGTGGGCTCCTGTGCTTTTCTCTGTTACCTTCACAGGATATTCAAAGGAATGGGAATGATCTCTCTGTTTCCTTGGAAAACATGGCTCATTCAACTGCAAGTCAAAGCTTCCCAGATTTGTAGCAAAATAACAAACAATTTGTTTTGCAGAGCAAGGTTTTATAGTCGCTCGTTGTAATTGGCACGTGAAGATATAACAGAAAGGCACCCAGCTTTTGCCAATTTATCCGGCTCCTGCAATTTTCTTCTGCGAGCTGATTGCTAGCAAAGTGCAGTGGTACCTTCATTAGCTACCTTTGAACTTTCCTGGATGGAAGTGAGAAAGCAATCATCGTGTGTGTCGGGAGGAGGGGAAGGAAGGAGTTTTGTTTTCTTTTCATAATATTTCAGACAGTAGCCCAGAAGTGAGTGTGGGAATTATATTTCCCCCCTCCTATTTCTGAACACGGACTGAATGCAAGATCCTGAATGTACCTGCAAATCCTAAATTCCCATATCCTGTTGCCATTGGAATACCACGTAAGGAAAGACCTCAGTTCACCTGCGATGGCTGTGCAATGCTCTGCAGCATCAGGAGGATGGGAACGTGCCTCCTGGAAGGTCTGAGAAGGACCAGACTGACTCTGTCAGTCAGGGCTTGATGAATTGTCACTGGATTCTCCTCACATTTATCAGCGCTGCTCCAGGTTTTGCATTCTGCCTAAATGAGATCCGCACCTCCAGACTGATTATTCTTTCTCGTACTCTGCAAACTGGAAGAATCTCGTCAGGCCGCTGCCCTAACGAGGCAATGCCGGTGAGGTGCCCGAGGAGAGAGCCAGAGAGCTCTTCAACCGGGGCGACGGAGTTGCGCTGCCAAGGAGCGCCGTGCTTTGGAAACCGGAGGTCTGGCAGCGTAAATGGCATCTGGACCCCAACGCCCTCAACAGGCAGAAGGTCCACTGAGGTGGGTGGGAGTGCTGTTGGAGAAGATGCTTGAGAAGTTGACTGAAGACAAAATTTGGTGATGGGAACAGATAAATGGCAGATGGGTGCTGGGTGAACTGAAATGTCTCATGGGGGAAAACAACCAGCCAAGGTTAGGTACTAAACGAAGTTGGTCCAGAGTCTCTGCAGCGTGCTGAAGTTGTGCTCATGAAGGTTGTTCAATAATTAAGGCACATTTATTTTACTTTTGTGGTTCATTATCTTTCCATGATTTCTCATCTTCCTGCCTCATCTTCTGACCGAGGACCAGGCAATTAACTGTGGAGCCCGGGGGGTTCAGGGAAAGCCCCCAGGCCACCCCGAGCGTGGGGCTGCCCTGCAGTGATGGGTGCTGATGGGCTCTCCCCAGCTTTGCTACTGATCCCCCACCTCGGGAAAACGTCAGGATTAACAAAAAACACAGCCTGAAAAAGAGGTGGGCACCCAGCCCTTGTTTTACAGTGGCTCTTCCAAACTCTATTTTTCCTAAGTTAATTTTCTGTGTTGCCAAAGAAGCTGTTCCCCACCAGCTGCAGATTACCACCTCATTCAGGGTGCCCTCCCGCCCCGGTTCTCTCATCCCACCACGCTGAGCGCTGGGGCAGCAGCAGCCCGGTGCGGGGATCAGCGTGGGCACCGTCAGCGCTCGCGAAAGCAGCTGCCGCTTTCAGGGCAACGTGGGCCTTCTGCAAGGACGGCGATGAGGAAAGGAGACGGGAGAGACATTCTCTTCCCTCCAGTCTGGAGCTCCGTGCTGGTGGCTGCAGGCTGCCAGGAGCGCTCCCGCTCCTCGTGCAGCAATTAGCTCAGCGTTTCCTTCTGCTCGCAACGGAGAACCATATGCTTAGCGCTGCTGTACAATGAGCAGCATTCCCCGCACAATAAACTGCTGGAGAATTTCAAAAGGCGTTGGGAAGAGGGCTCTGCTGCAGCCAGGGAAGGGTTTTCTGATGTCCACGGCGTTGCTGACCCACCTCGGTGGCAGGGGAAGCTCAGCCCAGGGCTTCTGGTGGAGCGGGCGCTTTGGCACGGTACGAGCCTGGTGCCCCAAGCAGAGGGATGAAGCATCTGACCCACGAGGATGTTCCTGCACGCGCTGGTGCTGCACCGATGGCTGCCACACTCCTGACACAGCCTGCCCGCCTGCTCCAGGGGTGCACAGCTCCTCGGGTGCTGCTCCTCCTGCTTTCCACGGGACTGGGTGGACTCCGAGGAACGATTTGCTGCCGGTGAGTGCAAGTGGCTGGCAGTCTGGAGGAACAGCCGCTGAAGCAGCTGAGCCAGGGACCGAGCACAAGGACTCGCTGCAGGGGCTGGGAAGAAAAGGTGCTCCTAAACCCTGGACTCTAAACCCGTCAACAAAGAGTAGGACTTTGACAAAGCAATTCGTACAGCCTTTTTACTGATGTGTCAGTAAACAGCTTTTATTTAAAATGTGCTTTTCTGGGGATCATGGTAACTTGCTCAGGAGTCTCTGGTCCTGCAGTGGCACGGCTGGGCGGGCGGTGCGCAGCAAGCAGCCTCACACCTCCGTCCCTGCTTTCTTCCCGTGCTGGTGGGCAGCCCGGGGGGGTTCACAGGCACAGGCTGCCTGTGGGCGGCAGGGCAGGCGTCCTGGTGCAAGCCCTCACCAAAGGCACCGACCTTTTGATTTCAGTTTACGAAAACTTTGTTTGCACCCTGCAACGCCCCACGTCTTGCTACGTGACAGCTACTACGTGCTTCTTACGCGCACATCACTTGTCGTGGCATTGCCACGCCGTGTAGAGCAGTGGTCTGAGGGGCCTGAGGTCTGTGCTCGCCTCCTGGCATCAGCTCCTTTGCTGTGCTTATGTGGCCAAGATCTGGACTGTGCCTGGCATCCTGCCCCCTTTAACTCGACAGGCATAAATCCCACTCTTCATGCAGATCATGAATTCAGCCAAGTGTCGTTTTGCAGTTGGGAAGCTTCTACGCATACTTGTTAAATAGTTTTAAAGGGTATTTATCTGTAGCATTAGAACGAGTAATTAAACTATGGAGAAGATCCTACCTGCTGGTCCCCGGAGGCAAGTGTCTCTTTTCAGGCTGCAATCTTGCAAGCAAAGTCTGCATCTGCTGCCGCTTGTACAGGCATGAGCCAGCTGTGGGCCTAATCCAGAACCCCCTGAAATGAAAGGAAGGTGTTGCAAAACCTCCTGAACCCCAGAGGTCTGGCTTTACCGACTGTGTGGCACGAGCTGGGGAGCAGCGTGCCGCAGCGGGGAGGCAGCGGGGAACCCCTGAGCTCCGTGGGGGTGAGCTGGTGCCAAAAGGATCACCCGAGGGAGGAACCTCAGGGACATTTAGGGAGCTGGAGGAGTGCCGGAGTGGTCTGACCGTGAGCCTGCTTTGCTGGGGAGGCCGTTTGCTGCAGCGTGGCGGGACAGAAGCCAGCTCCCACTGCTGAGGACCGCATCCCTCCGGGGATGCTCGCCTGGGGCGTGAGCAGGGAGCAGGGTCATCTGCCTGAAAGGCTGTGGGAGACTTTCCAAAGGAAAAAAAAAACTTTGCTGGGAAATCACATTGTGGATTCAGAAAGAGTTGGAAAGTTAAAACTGTTTCTTCGAAACTCTTTTGTCCTGGCTGTCAGGCAAGCAGCAGATAACCTGAGCCCTCGCCGTCACCGCCAGCATTATAAAGGAGATCTTTACACGGGGATAAAATGTTCTTCAGCAGTTTTGCTAGAGTATCAGGCACAAACAGACTATTGAATACCCAGCATGAATGCTTTTCAATAAATTTTGGTCTTGAATAAATGACTAGTTGTGGTTTCTGCTGCAAGAGGCTCTGGGCGGCTTAAAAATAAAAAGCTGTTATATAACATATTTTATTAACAGCCCATCAAAGTGTTTGGCAAGTAATAAATCACATGTCACTGTTGCCACGACGTAGGTACTGCGATAAAAGTTCAGGGATAGCTTCAGCTCTCTTCGGAGCTTTATTTTTCGTCAGCCTCTGCCCTCGACGCCGGTGCCCGCCGCCCGCTGCACCCCCACCCCGGGTCGGACCTCCCCTCTCCGCTGCTGCTGAAGCAGCTGGTTCAGGAGGTGGGGGGCATCGGCACGGCGTCTGGCTGGCTGGAGGGGACACGGCTCCTAGGAGGCAAAATAACATTCATTGTTCTGAGTGCAGCCAGGGCGTTGCTTTTGTAAAGTATTTGCAGGCAAGCAACGGGTTTAGGAAAGGTCTTGTTGCTTGTCTGAAACAAGACGGAGTGTGTTCTGACCGGTTCATGGCAGTCACCCTCAGCGCTGCTGTTTTCTTTGGTGATAAAACTTGTTAGCGACACAAACCTCTGATGTCTGGACTCTGTTCCACCAAGGAAGTGTGGGTGGTGGGAAGATGGAGACTTCTTTTGTAGGTGAGCAGACAGATATATCGCTTTACCGTTCC